>SMDT01000767.1:0-138424 GCA_005392925.1 Aquilaria sinensis | reverse complement strand
CAATACTTCATTACTTTCACTGATGACTTCAGCAGATATGGCTATGTGTATCTTATGAGACACAAGTCAGAATCCTTTGAAAAGTTCAAAGAATTCAAGAATGAAGTAGAGAATCAACTCGGGAAGAGTATCAAAGTGCTTCGATCAGATCGAGGTGGAGAGTACTTGGATCGAGAATTCCTTGACTATCTGAAGGAGTGTGGTATAGTATCACAACTCACTCCACCAGGTACACCTCAATGGAATGGTGTTTCTGAAAGGAGAAATCGAACTCTGTTAGACATGGTTCGCTCCATGATGAGTCATGAAGTGGGAGGCGTCCCAATTTGTCTTTTATGAAGATTTGGGGCTGTGACGCTTATGTAAAACGTCAATCCTCTAACAAACTAGGGCCCAAATCTCAAAAATGTCTTTTTGTTGGGTATCCCAAAGAAACAAAGGGTTACTATTTCTACAATCCCTCTGAGCAAAAAGTGTTTGTTGCTCGAACTGGTGTCTTTTTGGAGAAAGAGTTTATCTCTAAAGGAACTAGTGGGAGGAAAGTAGAACTTGAAGAAATTCAAGAACAACAAGAAGACATCGAACCTGAAATGGAACCTGAACAGACACCACAAGATGTTGTGGTTCAAGAGTTTGTTCCTGTAGCACAAAGCCCACGTAGGTCTGGTAGGATTCGGCGTGAGCCTGAGAGATATGGATTTCTCATGACTCACACTGGTGATGTGATGCTCATGGATCAGGATGAGCCCACAACCTACCAACAAGCTATGTCGAGGCCTGACTCTGAGAAGTGGCTAATGGCCATGAAATCCGAGATGGAATCCATGTATGAAAACCAAGTATGGACTTTGGTTGACCCACCTGAAGGGGTAAAACCCATAGGGTGCAAATGGGTTTTCAAGAAGAAAACTGACATGGATGGTAATGTGATTACCTTTAAGGGACGATTGGTTGCAAAAGGTTTCAAGCAAATTCATGGTATTGACTATGATGAAACTTTTTCACCAGTTGCTATGCTTAAATCCATCCGAATTTTGTTTGCTATTGCTGCACACTATGATTATGAGATATGGCAAATGGATGTCAAAACTGCATTCCTAAATGGAAAGCTACTTGAGGATGTGTACATGACACAGCCTGAGGGTTTTGTCACTCCTGGGAATGCCAATAAAGTGTGCAAATTGCAAAGGTCCATTTATGGACTGAAGCAAGCTTCTCGAAGTTGGAATCTTCGTTTTGATGATGCAATCAAAGAGTTTGGTTTTATCAAAAATGAAGATGAACCTTGTGTCTACAAGAAGGTTAGTGGGAGCGCTATTGTCTTCTTGGTGTTGTATGTAGATGACATACTACTCATCGGGAATGACATTCCTGAGCTACAGTCTGTGAAGACTTGGCTAGGGAAATGTTTCTCTATGAAGGACTTGGGTGAAGCAGCCTATGTGTTAGGCATTAGGATCTATAGAGATAGATCTAGAAAGCTTCTTGGCCTAAGTCAAAGTACATATATTGACAAGGTGCTAAAGAGGTTTAGCATGCAAGATTCCAAGAAAGGATTCTTGCCCATGTCACATGGTATCACTCTTTCTAGATCTCAGTGTCCGAGTACAACCGAGGAGAGAGAGCGCATAAGTAAGATTCCATATGCCTCAGCAATTGGATCTATCATGTATGCCATGATATGTACTCGTCCCGATGTCTCATATGCTTTGAGCATGACGAGTAGGTACCAATCAAACCCCGGTGAGAGTCACTGGACAGCTGTTAAGAACATCCTTAAGTACTTACGAAGGACTAAGGATGCATTCTTGGTCTTTGGAGGTGAAGATGAGCTCGTTGTAAGGGGTTACACCGATGCAAGCTTCCAATCCGATAAGGATGATTTTAGATCGCAATCTGGTTATGTGTTTTGTATTGGTGGTGGTGCTGTCAGCTGGAAGAGTTCAAAGCAAGAGACAGTAGCTGACTCTACAATAGAATCTGAGTACATTGCCGCCTCTGATGCTGCGAAGGAGGCAGTTTGGATCAAGAAGTTCATCACTGAACTTGGAGTGGTTCCAAGCATTGCCGACCCGATAGAGCTCTATTGTGACAACAATGGAGCAATCGCACAGGCTAAGGAACCTCGATCTCACCAGCAATCCAAACACATACTCCGACGCTATCATCTCATCAGGGAGATCATCGAGAGGGGTGATGTAAGGATATGCAGGACTTCGACAGACAGCAACATTGCTGATCCACTGACAAAGCCCCTTACGCAGCAGAAGCATGATAGCCATTCTAGGTCCATCGGTATTAGATACATGGATGATTGGCTTTTAGTGCAAGTGGGAGATTGTTAGTGTTGTGCCCAAAAAGCCAATCATGAGATGATTGTATTTTTTGCACATTGAGTCATGATATTTTATTAAGGCATTAATCCAGCAATTATGTTTGTTGTTTTGTTTCTGCGTAACGTAATAAACATAATTGTAACCCTAGAATAATGATATTCTTAAACGTCCCTGGTCTAGTATTATTGTGGAGCGGGTTGCAATAATACATAACGACTAGCATATGTGGAGACTAATATGAGATATGTAGTCTACATATGGGTACAAGTTGGAGAACTTGTGTACTGGACCGACCCACCATGAGAACACTACATGGATCGTTATATGAGTGTCATAAGTGATTCTCATAGTGATCATGGTATATGTAGTCCTTCGACCTAAGATCATCAAGGTTCCCTACATGTGAGTCACATACTTTGATACTTTCCTTTGTTGCTCGTAACTGAGTGAACTTGAAGGAGGTCATTGGGTATGTCACATATCATGCGGAGGGATTTGTATGATCAAGATGGGATTTGTCCCTCCTATGTAACGGGAGTGATATCTTCGGGCCCCTTGATAGAGTGAGACTTAGAAAAATGCATGGCCATGCTCGGATGAGTTGATATATGATATCAATGTCATCAGTTTAAGTTGGTCTACTCGGTAATCAAGAAACCAAAGATTGGGCTATACGAGAGTGACACATTCCATGTCTCATGCTTAGTCTTGATATCTTGGACAAAGGGACAATGGCATATATCGGTGATGATCATAAAGGTTTAGTCGAATCATCGACAATCTTGTCACTTGTGTAGCAATGATGTGTTGCTAGACACCGCTCATTGCTTATGATCATAAATGTGATTTATGATCATTGTCAACGTGGCGAGAGCCTATTGGGTCGCACACATAGAGCTATTTGGATCATTAGAGTGCATGGGCTAATTATTTGGGTTATGGTTTCACTTTAATTTCATATTAATAATGGGCCAAAAAGTTGAGCCATTATTAAGCCCGAAATTAAATCCTAATTGGATTAGGGCTTTGAAACCCACTAGGCCTGGAAGTTGAGTCTCACTATAAATACAACTTCTAGTGAGAAATTCGCAGGTCTTCTTGCCCTAGCCTCCCATAAGGACAGCCACACTCTTCTCTTGCAATTCCTTGGAGGACGCAAGCTAGCACTGCGAGTGCAAGAGAAACGCATCTGCCGGGACACGGTGGAAGCGTGGTGATCCCGAGAGGCTCATATGGATACCATAGAGAGCCTGAACACGTCAACTGTTCAGGTTTAGTGATTCGACTCTACAATTGAATGAGAGATCTCAATCGAAAATTAGGTATGAAAAATTTTTGAACACCCAGTTTACCCCGTTTCACTTGCTTGGATCCTGAAGGGTTTCGGTTAAATTCCGCTGCGCTGTTTGGCTCCCGAAACGCAACCCCAACATGTGGTATGGCACATTTACATATGTCTTCGGTTATGTGGCTGAAAGAAGCAAAAGTTTGAAATACCTTGAGTAACCTAGGCCAGTTTAATAGGAAAGCAAATTGGTTTGACTAGAAATAAGTTCAAGTTTGATTGATTAGTTGACCTTTTGCTTTATCATGGAAATGGCAATATAAACTAGATAGACATGTCTATTTGGGTAATTTGGACTTGCTGGAAAGCTTAGTCTACTTATATTAGTAAGCTAAATCGCTAAATGACCTCCTGGGGCACTTGGGGCAGCAACACCTAGCTGCTGGTTTTTTATGTTTCTTTGGGCTGCAGTAGACTTCCTAAAGATTCCATAGGTTTTATAGGTTGCGGCAGGCTTGGTAAACACGAACAAAGAATTCTGTAAAAATGCTCCAGTAGTGTGTACTAATAACTGTTAATATCCTTAAAAGTCATACCTATTAAATCAGCCATATGGATGTCCTTTACTAGTATTCCAAATACTTCTTATTCACAGTCACTTCCTTTATCTAAATCATTATGTTGATCAGCTGTAAATAATCCCTACATATATCAAACATAAATTGTATACGTAAAAGGTAGCTTTATTGTCAATATAACCTTAGAGCTTCCAAATAAGCATCTTCATAGATTAAAATATAACTAAATAGCATCCATACATCCATACAATTAAATACACTAAAGAATAACAAAGGAAATAGATATTTCATTAAAAAAGTGAAATTGTCACTTGCTACATTTATTTTAGGAAAAATCAATCTACATAATATTGAATCTAAATAAGGAACTTTAAAACTATAAACCACCCAAGAGGACTACCTAAGTTATTCACGAAATAGAACTATAAAACTAGCAACGACTTAGTGAAAAGAAACTTTAACTAATTACTTCCAAATAGACTACTAAAAGTACGTGCTTCATTTGTTTCTGCATCAACTTTTTCAGCTTTCAAGTACCACAACCTTATAGAATTACTCTTTAATGCCATAAACATGTCACGCTTCTATTTGTTCAGTAAGAGCTTTCTACCAAATCGATAAATTGAACTAAATTGGGAAAATTGACCTCCATTGAGGTTAAAACCTCAATTGCATCAGTGATAGTAGGAGGCAGTTTACTAACTTTAGACATTATAGCATTCTTGTGACTGTTGATGATGTCATCTATTTTTGTGGACAACATAGAAGCTCCTCCTTTTGTCTTATAAACTTGCTTCTTTTGATGTGTTGTAGATGAAATTTTTGGTCAATTTTTGCTTATATTCCTCTCAATTTTTGAGGCAACACATGCATTGACCACTTCAACATCCTCATTTTCACAACTACAACTAGCATCGAGTAAATCACTAGGCAAAGTTTTTTGACTGGCAGAAGCATCAACAAATTTTTCCAAAGGATGATCACCTGATGGAGCCTACATATCATCACTTTTAGCAACTGTACCAAAGAATAGCTAATTATACTTCTCTTCCAACTCTAGATCTATGCCTTTGGTTCTGAACTTAGCTATCTTTATGTTGGCCTATATAACAACAACAAAATAGAATCATAAGAACATAAATTATAACAACACATGTATAAACAAGTAATTACTTTTCTTTTTATAGAATCAAACCTTTATCCTCTTGTCCCACCAATCATCTGAAGCATTGATTGTGCCTTTCCATAAATTTTGTCTCAACCTTATTGCAAGCCTTTAAGTATTCTCCAATTCTTCTAATCCTTCTTAAGTCCATCCCATTTATTTATCATTTGGCTGCCAGTGTAACTCATACTAGTTTCATTTCTGAACTTATTTGCTATTGTCTTCCATGATTTTTTATAAACTACCACCTTGCCTATTACTATCACCAAGCTTTTTTTTCATGTATCACAAAATATAATCACTTGAGTCTTACTCCACAATGTGCTATCTTTTATGTTAGCACACTGATTTTGATTAACACTAGTTTTAGAAGTGCAATTTTCTATCTAACATCAAATAATAAAAGATAAGTAAACCAATTTCCGTCGAACAAGACAAGTAATATAAATTAAGTTTGTTCATGAAATGTACACTTGAAGAACATGGTCAAGCTTGCTGCTCAAAACAAGTTTGAACTAAAGTTTTAATCAAAATACTTGAATAGCGAACAAGCTTGCTGCTCAAAACAAGTAAGAATAAGAATAAAAACTGATCTTGAGATGCGCTTCCTATAACAGGTTCGTAGGCATGGGCATAGGAGTCCTGTCATTGTTTACAGGAGGGAAGGAGCCCTTTGTCGAATAAAGCAAAATGAAGAAGTTGGCAAGCGGATTCAACCCAGTAGTAATCCAATAAATGGGAGTTCTGATCGGTTTGAACTGCTTCCTTGAACCTGCAGGCTACCAAAATAAAAGAATTTGTTTCTTAAGTGATTTTGTTTACTTGCCAACTACAATACTCGCACTACTTTGGTTTTAGTTTAATCGAATTCACGCAGCAAATATTTAATCGCATGCTGATGTTTTCAAACAACAAGTAAACCGTTCCACTCGCTTATGACTATTATTTCTAAGATTAATGGATAAAAATGAGAAATTACTCTTGAAACAAAAAAAAAAAAAGCTTATTAAATGCCATTTTATATTTTAATGAATTTGCTTCAGAGAAAAATCTGGAATGGTGATTGGGTTTTAATGGTTTCAGCAAACTAAAAGAAAACAAGTCCTAACCTTAGCCGAAGAACCCTCCCCCTCTCTCTAAAAAATTCCTCAAACTTTGGCTTAATCGGTCAAATTCAGTTGATTTTCTAATTGAATTTGGTCATACCTATTTTTTTTAATGTTTTTTCTTTTTGCTCAATAAGATTAATCAATTTGCTCTCTCGTAATAGATTGGAAGTGAGCTTCCATTAGTTTGTTACCCCGTCCAATTTAATGTTATTGTTGTTTGTTTAATATTATATTGGTTCATTTATCAGTTCTGTGTTTTTATGGATTCTTCACTCAGGTTGTAAGTGTAACTCTTATTATTCGCGAGAGTCTTCTTCTTTTTACAGTAGTACAAAAATGCTTACAGACAAAAGTTTAGAACTAGTAGCCTCTGTCAGATTTCTGTAGATTTTTAAGTTGATATATTAACCGTATGACTTTTTTCAGTTAGGGCAATAAATGCCTATTATATGACAAGTTCGAGACATCCCTGTTTTAGATCATGAGCAGTGTTTTTCATTTTTTTATTCAGAAAGGGCAAGAAATTGGTTAGGCTGATACTGCTTTGTCAATTTCGGTGGGAATGATGATTCCATCGTATTGGCTACAGATGGGTTGCCGAATTAATAGGTTAGGTAGCAGGGGAGATGATAGCTGGCTGGCAAAAAGAAAAAACCGTGTGGGGGTGGTCTCCTGCCATTTGACCGTTGATTCGTTCTCAGTTGAGTTGGAAATAAGCAACCGTCCAGTTCACTTCAGTGGCCATGATATGAAGATGGAGGGTTTAGTAGCGTCCACATCCCAAACAGGCCAATTAATAGCAAAAAAAATTATTGGTGTTGTACTTGTAGATTTAGAGATCCCCAACCAGATTATTCTGCTTTCCGAGAAGCCAGTTACGGCCGACGCTTAACAATGGCGATTAAGAACAAGACTCATGCGCTATACCATTAAAACTGACTCGTTTTTGTTACACAACCAGTATTGGTCAAGCAACCAGAGATGCAGGAAGTTGAAGAAGAATTACTTGAGCAGTGTCGTAGGTTGGGTTGCTCCTTAGCTCAGTAAATTGCACTTGTGTGTCCTAATCTTTTATTATTGTCCTATTTTGGACCATAACCTCAAAATCTCACATGAGACGTCCTCAATCTTAATTTTTTATTCCATTTTAGACTTTTAATGGACAGAAAGTGTTAAAATTGACAGAATTAGCCATGTGACATAATAATCAGCTGTTGGTGATGATGTGGCAATAAAGAAAAATAATAATAAATAAAAATATGAAAAAATAAAAAAATTAAAAAATTAAAATAAAAAACCTCCTGCCATTAGTCTCAGCCTCTTCCCTCCCCCACTACCTCTAACCTCTACCTCATCCACGGCTTCTTCTCCATTCCTCCCCTCCTTCCCTCTTCCATGCCCAATTCGATTAAAAGGTCCAATGCAGACCAGATATTGCCAGAGATCTTAGGAGGCTCAAAAGTGTGTACGATGATTAGAGAAACACGGTCATGGCAGTCCTCAGTAGTGAGGATAAGGTGGAAAGAATAAGGCTCAGTGGAGAGAAGGTCACAGCATAGGGATTGAGGGGTCCAGCGGACGATTGTTACGAAAGGAGAGAGGATGGGGGAAGTAAAGGAGGATGGAGAGGTGAGAGGGAGGGCGGCGACGAGCTGGAGGGAAGTGGCGTCTACGACGGAAATGGAGGATCCGACGGCAAAGGCAAGAAGCACAGAGGCGCTGAGGTCGGTGGCTTCGAAATTGTTGCGGCTGGGTGGGCTCGAGAGCATGCAGTCCCAATAGCCGATGGTGAGGATCGGGTAGGGGGGATTTTTTTATTATTATTATTTTCATATTTTTCTTTATTATTATTTTTCTTCCTTGCCATATCATCACCAGCACCTGATTATAATGCCACTGTGGCAAATCGCCCAAGTTGGCATCCCACGTGGCTAATTCTGTCAATTTTAACACATTCCGTCTATCAAAGGTCTAAAATGAAACAAAAAATTGAGGTTGAGGACGTCTCATATGAGATTTTGAAGTTAGGATCCAAAATATAACAATAATAAAAGTTTAGGGGCCACGAGTGCAATTTACTCCTTTTTAGCTACCAGGTAAAAAAGATTTGGTTTAGTCAAAGCATATTGTGGACTCGGGTTTTCTAACGAGCCACAGATTCATCTAAAAATGACATATGACACATGCTTCCATTTTGTAGCTGAATATTTTGTAATAACATTTGAATATTTTGTATCCTTGTCATTTTGCTTTGGCATGAACTCATGGGTTAATTAGTTAACTTTAAACAGTTCATTGGCGTGATGAATTTTATGTCACCAACCCTATGTAGGTAATGGTGTTCAAAGGGGCGGGACAGGCCCAAGTCAAACTTGGCCCAGATCCTGTCAAACTCGACTCTGCATGGGCCCGGGTTAAGCACGGCAAATGGAGGGGTGGTTATGGGGCTCGGGTAGGAAGGGGCTTAAAGTGTGCTCGGCACGTTAGAGGCCTGGCATAGAGATCGGCACGGGACCAACCCAGGCCTGGCCGGTGCAGTCCCAACAGTCGACCAGTGCTCCTCAACGGCTCCAAATTCAAAAAAAAAGGAAAAATTACACTCCATGTCCTTCTAACGACCTACAGTATTTTTTTGACCCACAGAATTACTTTTTTGCCCCTCAACAACTATATTCTTAGGGCTTTTTAGTAAAAAAAAAAAAAAGGCCTTCCCTTATAAAATAGGGAGGCCATTTCAACCATTTCTTCACACCAATCTTAGCAATCTCTCCATCTCTAATAATACATTCTCTCATTTTTTTGAAACCCTCAACCTTATTTTCTTCATTTTTTATTAATCATTCCTTAATTCCTTCCAAAGCTTTTCATCTTCTCAATTTATTCTCATACAAATGGCATTAAGAGGAAAGGGAAAGACCTCAAGCTCTTCATTCTACACTGGTTTGAGGTCTTTTTTTTGTGGCTTTTCCCGATCGGTGACCCGTGGGGCTCAAATCCAACAACTAACGATGACGAGCAATTCGATATGAGTCAATACGACTTAGGGCTTGACGATCAACTTTCTGATGATGATGTTGAGGAGGTGGAGCCAATGGCATTAGAGAATGTTGGTGGAGGAGATGGTTCTCAACGGACCCTGACAAGCCATCAACCCGAACTTCCATCACAAGATAAGATGTCGAGGCTCACCGCATGGGTTTGGGAGCATTTTGACCAAGTCTCCGAGAATGATGCTCATGGCAACGATGCGAGATTCGCAAATTGCAAACATTGCAAGATAAAGCTCGTGCACAAGAAGAACTCTGGCACCGGAACACTCAAATGGCACATGGAACATAAGCACCCAAATCTATGTCTGGATCCAGCTGCTAGTACCGACAGTCAGACATAGCTTTTGAGTACTGTCGGCGGATCAGGTATGTTTAGATTTAATCAATAAAATTGTAGAAAATGCATGGTAGAATAGATGATGTTAACTGAAAACCCATTAATACAAACGAAAGATATGCATATGGAAAAATGGATTAAATTACAATTAAACCATGCTTTTAAAAGAACATCTAGGAGTACTACTAGGAGATAGACATTTAAAATTTATGAAGTTGGTAAATCAAACCTACAAGCATACTTCTCTGCTTTTGATCATTCTATCTCATTCAATAGTGACATGTGGACTTCACCACTAGGACAAGATTATTATTGTATCATTGCACATTGGATTAATGATAGCTGGGTTGTTCAAAAGTGTATCATTGCATTTAAGCGGATGGAAGTCTATTATACTAGTTGGAACATATTCCAAGTTATTTCAGAAACTTTTAAAGAATTTTTTTGTCATGACAAGATTTTTAGCATAACATTTTATTATACATCCAACAACGATGTCACAGCTAATACATTGAAGAAATCATTAGAACCTGTCCAAGATGCCACATTTTTTTATATTAGATGTGTATGTCATATTTTAAACTTAGCGGTCGAAAAATGTCTTCAAGTTTTGAGTACTGAAATTACTCTACTCCAATGGGCAATCAATTATTTGAAGTCATGAAACAAAGTTTTCAAAGAGTTTAAGTTGTATTGTCTTGAAAATGGCCTCGATTTTAGTTGAAAATATTTTAACCTTGATTACCCTACCCGATGGAACTCGACTTACGAGATGTTGATGAATGCGATGCCATTTGTTGCACACATGACATGTTTTATAAATGTCAAAGAAAAGAAAATGATTTTGAAGCAAGAGATGTGAGATAAACTGTCAAAAGTGGCTACTGTGCTATGATATTTTTATGAGGCCACTGTTTTTTGCTCCGATGTATACTATCCCACATTTGACAAAGTTTTAACGCATTTGGTCAATATTGCATGAGTTTTTAACCAATACAAGGATGACGAGTTCTTAAAAGACATAGTTAATGTCATGAAAGACAAATGGATTTTATATTTCAGTGATATACCCATGATCTATTTACTTGCATTTGCACTAGACCCGACTGCCAAAATCACGGGTACACAGCAGTTACTTGATGGTTATTGTAATTTCTTAGAAATGACAAATATTTCTGTTCATGCTATAACTGCCACTATTGAGGAGCACTTGCGGGAGTTATTTAAGATTTATGCTGACCGAGATAAGGATAAACTTGCAAACATTACTTCTTCTAGTGTTCATCATCGTCGGGCTCATCATCATTCAATCGGCGGAACAACTCCTTAAACTGCCCCATGCTGCAACATCCAGTCTTAACGAAGTGGATGCATACCTCAACTTGGTTTGGGAAAATAGTGAGGCCAACATTCTAGAATGGTGGAAAGCAAAAAGCAACAAATTTTCAATACTTTCCATAATTGTCAAAGAAGTTCTAGCTGTTCATGTCTCAATCGTTGTATTTGAGTCGACTTTCAGTGCCAGAAAATGTGTAATTTCAAAGAAATGTGTAAAGTTATCACTAGATGCAGTTGAAGTTTGTATGAACAACCGTGATTGGGGTCTTGCAGCTTTAAGATTACAAAACCACAAGAGTTCCGACGATGAAAACCCCGATGAGATAGATGCTTAAATCCACAGCTTGTTCATTATCTTCCTACTTTGTATTTGATTTTATTTTGCTGTTCAGCACAGATCCTAGCTTTACTTACATCTGCACTAGATGCGACTGTCAGAATCTCGGTACACAGTAGCCACTTGAGGGTTATTATAATTTCTTAAAAATGCCACTATTGAGGAGCACTTGCGGGAGTTATTTAAGATTTATGCTGATCGGTATAAGGATAAGCTTGCGGACACTACTTCCTCTACCATCGGGTGTTCATTTAGGGATGGCAATTGGGTAGGTCGAGTCAGGTTTGGGTCAGGTCATTCAGGTTCGGGTCTAGTCGGGTTAGCATGAATTCGGGTCCAGGTCGGGTTCAGGTCAGGTCATTTGGGTTTGGGTTAATTTCAGGTTGAGTTGATTTCAGGTTCGGGTTGGGTTGGGCCAGGTTTATTTGGGTTCGGGTTCACTTCAGGTCGGGTCAATTTTAGTCTTAGGTAACTTCAGGCCAACTTTCGGGTCGAATTCGGGTCAACCTTTGTGTTCATGTGGGTTACTAGTGTGAAGTCAAAACAATTGAATCTATTTAATTTTTTTTAATTTAAATCAAATAATTTGATTTTTTGTGTGATTTAATTTAAATTAAATTTTCATTTTTTAGTATATTTAATTAAAATATTCATAAAAATCTTCTTCATTATAGTTTAATACATATTTAAGTAATTTAACATTATTAGTAATATTTGATTATTTTTCTAACCCATACCTTTTAACTATCATTGTACAGATTATTCAGTTCTTCAACCAGCTATCACTCGGACATACACAATGACAATTTTGTTATGCTTATATTTCAATGAATTTTTTTTGAAATTACAATGAAATGCAAATTAAGTTCATTATTAGTGACTAAATTGTAAAATTTAAAAAATTTTGGGTGAAAGTGCAAAAATTTCAAAAATTTTAGGATCAATGTTGTAATTATTATGGGTGACTAAAATAAAATTTTTTAAAATTTAGGTACCTTATTGCACTATACTTAAAAGTATAAGGATGAATGTTGTAATTTTAATAATTACCTATTAAAATCATTAAACTTACTAAATATAAAAATTACTTATGTTGGAAAAATACAAATATGGGATTCACTAAATATGGATGTTTTTTCCCCAAATAAGATACTTGCAATATATAGAAATTCTAAAAAAATAGAAGTTACTAAATATGGAAATCCTTTCTCAAAATATGAAAATTATTAAACATGAATATCTTAAAAAAAATGAAACTACTAAATATAAAAGTCTCATCTTCAAATATGAGACTTATTAAATATGGAAGTACCAAAAAATGGAAGTTACTAATAACGGAAGTCACCATTCCTAAATATAAGACATACTAAATATGAAAGTCTCAAAAAACGAAAGTTACTAAACATGGAAACCTCCATATTTAGGACTGGGTTAATATGAAAAATAATGAAAGAGGAAAATTAAGGTTTAGGGTGAGGGTTAAAATCAGGTATTGTCGGGTTTAGTTATCGGGTCATCTCAGGTTCAGGTCAGGTCAGTCTCGGGTTTGGGTCATTTCGGGTTCGGGTCAATTCAAACTCGGGTCATTTCTGGTTTGGGTCATCTGGGTTTTGGTTTTCTTGGGTTTCCCTTTAATCGGGTTCGAGTTCAAGTCGGGTTGGGCAAAGTCGGGTTCAGGTCGTTGACTTTTCTAATCAAATCGGGTCAGGTCGGACTTAGGTTCGGGTGGGTTGGGTCAGGTCATCGGGCCAGGTCTGATTTTGCCATCCCTATGTTCATCATCGTTGGACTCATGATCATTCAATTCGGCGGAACAACTCCTCAAACGGCCCCGTACTGCAGCATTCAGTCTTAATGAAGTGGATGCATACCTCAACTTGATTTAGGAGAATAGTGAGACCAACATTCTAGAATGGTGGAAAGCAAGAAGCAACAAATTTCCAATACTCTCCATAATTGTCAAAGAAGTTATAGCTGTTCCTATCTTAACCGTTGCATATGAGTCAGCTTTTAGCGACAGAAAATGTGTAATTTTAAAGAAACGTGCAAGGTTATCACCAAATGCAGTTGAAGGTTATATGAACAACTGTGATTGTGTGATTGGGGTCTTGCAGCTTTAAGATTACAAGACCACAAGAGTTCCGACGATGAAAACCCCAATGAGATAGATATTTAAATCCACAGCTTGCTCATTATCTTCCTATTTTGTATTTTATTTGATTTTGCTGTTCAGCACAGATCCTAGCTTTTATTTTACATTTACTTTTATGGAACATTTTGCTATTGACTCATGTAAAGCCCGTTCCATGCTATGTAAATGTTGTTTGCCTTTAAAATTAATAAAATTTCATATCAGTGGTGGTGTTTTACTCTTAAAACAAGTAGTTTTTAAACAAATTGTTTTAGAAGCAAATTTTAAAAATATAAAAAAATAAAAATAAAAATAAAAATGACGGGTCTAAGCCCAGACCAAGCCCAACTCAGCCCAGGACTGGGTAAGACTCGGCACGGACCTGGCATGCCTTAACCCGGGTTATGCCTAGGCCCTCCAAACCCAGGCCTGGCCCAGCCGGGCTAGGCAGGTCTCGAGTCGGGTCGGCCCACTGAACACCAATATATGTAGGTGCAGTATGATAATGAATTGAATATTATTTTAGAATGGAATATTTGTTACAATAACATGTTGAACCCCAAAAAAAAAAAAAAACTATTTGTTTCACACAGGGCAGGAGAAAATGCTGGTTAAGGTCTTGCTTCAAGCAGCTCCTTTAACTTCCGTTGTCCGTGTTCTTCCCACTTCCATCCATTCTCATTAATAATTTCGTGAAACTTTACATACTCTCGTGGGGTTTCCTCTAACTTTTAAGTTATTGGCTACTTTGTACTGGACCATTTTTCCCAAACATCTATTATTAGGAAATTATTTACTACAATTGGATTTTTTTATAAACAAAAATAGAACAAGAGAAAGTTAAGGAAATAAGGAAATAACAGGGTTGTGAGCTGAGCTGAAGCAATGGCCTGCAGCGGAACAATAACCAACAAGCAGCAGTCAAGATTCTCCATTGCTTCCACAACTTGCTCTACCAACCTTATCATGGAAGGGTCCTGGTGCTGCTTTGAACAGAGTACTTCCAGAGCTTGTGAACTATCAGACAAAATGGTAATCATGATATGCAGAGAATAGATCCTTACAATTTTAATGGCACCCCAAATAACTTCTATCTTCGTTTCAAGAGCTGAAGAACAATTCTGACAGAATTTCCCTTTCTGATACTCTAGAGGAGCATCGAGATCCATCCATAACCAAGCGCATGAACCAAAAGAAGAAGACTTCCGCCAACCACAATCAACCACAAAAATAATTGGGTTTCTTTCTGGAGCCGGGAACTTATTCACTTCCCAGCAATGACATAAGTTATTGGGTGGATTTGCCCAAAACATCTTCTGTGCGAGAGGAAAGTATCTCGAGGAAATAATTTGTTGACAAATAGATTCCCTCCTGGATATTAAGGATCAGGGGTTAAAATGCGCATTTATAAATACACATTCATTCCGTCCTAACCAGATAATTTACTATTTGTTGATTAACTTGGTGAGTCCTTGCGTAAGAATAATCCATTTGCTTGTGAGCGGTTGGATTTATTTTGCATGCGTTTCCACTTTTTAAAACTTATTAAATTGGCCTTGAATCTGCCTAATGCTCATTAGAAAGTTGATCAGCTAAACAAGTTAATTGCGGCAATGGCTCATAACCTTTTTATTATTATGCTATTTTGGACCCTAACCTTGATTTTCTATATAGAAAGTCACTAACCTCATTTAAGTGTTTCATTTTAGACTTTCCATTAATTGGTGTCATTAAATTGGATGAAAAAAGTGAAAAACTAGTTTTAACCTTTGAAAGAATTTTCTTTGTCTTAGAAACCTTAAAACTTTACCTTCTAGCAATTGAATCAGTTTTCAAAACTTGCCCTATTCACATGCATCCCTCTCTGGTGGCCACCATCCTCCATCGCCCATGCCTCTGCTTCCTCTTCTTCCTTACTCCTGCTCCACCACAAACGGATCAACTAGTAAGGATATTGTGGAAGAGACGATTGGTGGAGTCATCATGAATTTTCCAGCCAACGATGAGGAGGTCATGAATTTTCCTTGGAGGAGCCTCTCGCTGTATTCATTCCATCGGTCTAAGGATATTGTGGGTTTGGGTTCTCTAATGAGACGCAGATTCATCTGGTGATGACATATGGCACATGCTTCCATTTTATAATCGGATAAATTGTAATAACAATTGACTATTTTGTGTCCATGTTAAATTTGATGTCTTCAACTTATATGCAGGTTCAGTATGATAATCAATTAAATATTATTTTGGGATGGAATATTTGTAACAACTGAACATATTGAATTCAAAGAAAGAAAAAAAAAAAGAAAAAAAGCCTATTTCTTTCACACAGGAGAAAATGTTTGCTTTCAGTCGAGGCTAATATTTGCTTTCTTGGCAGTGGCTAAGTCAACATCATGTTCAGGCTACGTCTGTCTTCCCGCTTCCATTTCTCATTAATAATTTCGTGGAGCAGGGTTTAAGTTATTGACTTACTTGGCGATCACTTGTCAAATGCCAAGTCATCTGGAGTATTAGTACTGCAAATTTCCACAGACCCTCAAGAAAGTTCGCTGAAAATATATTTTCACAAGAAATTTATAAGTACGGGTCTAGACTTGAACTTTGATCAGCCTCATGATATGTAATTCCCATGTCAAACATGCAAAATAAGCATAAGTGTTGTGAGAGTGAACAGATCTTTTTAAGCATTTCCTAAAATGATACGTTATGTGATGACCCAAGTTCTCAACTGATTAATTGAATATCTACTCACACCACATGGATTATAAATCGATAAATAATATAAGTGTTATGTAATCAAGCTCTTCAACTTAGAATTATATATATATATAAACATATATTATAAATCACATTGATTTTCCATATGAAATATAAAGTGTCACAATCTCCCCTACTTATATGTTTAACATCTTTATTGAGCTATAAATAGATATAAAATCATGAGTCTGACAGGTGAGTGATATGAACCACATACCAAACAGATAGAAAATGCTCCGGCCTCGGTTAGTCAAGGATTAGAAGTATGATCCACATTAGCTCCATAACTTAAACCAGATGTGATCACTTCCTTTGTTAATGATTTGTGGAAATTTTGCTAACTTTGATGAAGGTTTCTTATCTAAAAACTCTCAAAGTTATTGCCAAATGGATAGATGTTCAAGTCATTTGAGTATGAGAACTGCAAATTTGTGTAGGGTCTGAGACCCTACAAAAGTGATTGCAAGCAGTTGCTACGTATTTGAAGTTTTAGCAATCACTATTTGTATTTTGTGAAGTGAATTTCCTAGAAGAAAAACCACAACCGACAACAGCCCAAAGCTTAACTATATTTCCTTCAGCAACAAGAGAGATTCGACAACTGATCGGAGGGTGGAGATTGCTGCTGTTGGTAAATGGTTGAGTGTAACAAACATTGCGTACTGGTCATGTTACCAGGCTCTCCCTTAAACCGTAGTTTTACAACCTACTATTAGAAATTTTTCATTAAATGTGACACACATGCATGTCACTTGTTGTTTTTAAATCTATTATAGTATTATGTAATTATCCAATATACTTACATCAATATGTGATGAATACTTGATTGAATTCAAATTGCTTAGTTCGTGAATTTAATTAACTTTAAATAATATTGATGCGATGGATTTCATATTACCGACGTCAATGTAGGTGAGTTATGATAATGAATTGAATATTACTAGTAGAATATCATCTACACGAGTATGCCTTTTGTACAAGTGTTTTTTTTTCTTGAACAGAACTTTGAAAGATATATTAAAGAAACTAGCAAGAGGCTGAAAAATAGCGTTAAATTCATTTTACCATTACAACTTACAAGTGAACAATTACCGTCGCTGCATAGTTTGTTTAATCTACCAATATGATTGGATCCAGTTGGATATTTATTACGACGGTATATTTGCTATAACTGAACATGATCAGTTTTTTTTTTAAAAAAAAAAGAGTAGAAGAAACTTATTTCTTTCACATAGGAGAAATGTTTGCTTTGATTTGGTGACAAATTTTAATTTGTTTTATAGGTCAACCGCTAGTCAAGGTCTTCGTTCACGTATTAAAGTGGTTAAAGGATGCTGCTGTGTTCTCCACCAATTCTCTTATAATACCATAATACACTGATTCGATGATTGAAAGTTCTGAAAAAGAAAAAAAACCCATACATTTCTCATTTCATCTATATAATCATCGTATCTCGTTATGTAGATGCTTTTAAGTAACTAGTAATTGCACATGCATTGTATGCGAATCAAAATATTATTATTTTTTATTTAAATAACTATAATTATAATTATCTTATTCAAAATAAGTAGTAGCAATAATGATTTTAATTTTTTTAGTTTAGATATATTTTTTATTAGTTTCATTTTTCTATTTTCTGCATATTTTTTGTTGTAATATTTCATCATGACTATTCTCAAGTGCGCAATCATATTTATTTGATTACTATTTATTAACAATAACAACAACAATAATAATACAATGTAAAATATGCTACAGATAAACTGGTTACAAAAAAACCGATAGAATTCTTTTTATTTGTGATTGTAGAGTATTTATAAAAATTTCTTCGTCATACCTTTAATGTCTTATCAAAGATGTTAAAATTCACTTCTTAATGTAGAATTTAAAATTAATACTATGCAATATGTTAAGAAAATGTCTTAATTTAATGGATTTAATGATATTATGTATTTAGAAATTTTTTTAAAAGTTAAATTAGTAAATTTTATCTTAATTTTTATACTTTAGATCAAAAAGCTAATGATCAAAATAGACACCTTACATTAGTTGGCCCAAACAATTAAATAGATTTATTATTAATGTATTAGCATAACTTTGTCTTTCTAAAGGGGACATAAGCTAAGTTTTTAATAAAAAAATGTTATGCATTTCCAATTATTCTAAAAGTTAGTAAACATGATCTAGCTATATGAATAGATTTTTAAATCTAAAGGTTGCTTAAATGTAATTTTTTAAAATTACTTTTATTCAATGAAAAGATAATGAAGAGTGTAACAATTTTTAATAGGTTTAAGAAGAATCACCCTCATTATCTGTAAATTATGTCTATAAATTCAATATTAATATATATTAATCATTCTGTAGGCTAAAATTATAATTTATTAATATTTTTCATTAGGTAGGCTAAAATTTATAGAACATTAATTACCATTTGGCTAAAAATTTATATTATTTGTTACTAAAAATTATATAATGAATAGATTTCTTTCATATGTTGAGAATTAGCTTTCAAAATAAAATGGATTTAGCTAAAATACATTTTGTCCTTGAAAGATGACATTTGTCTATTTGAACTACTTGAAAAGTGAATAAAATGTTAGAAAATAAATATTAATATTAATCACAAACATAATCTTGATTTATAAAAATAAAAATATATTATAGATTTAGAAATTATTAGTAAATTTATAAATATAGAAATTATTTGGAAGTAAAAAAATTATTAGAAATATATTTTATATTCATGGAAAATTGGATTGGAAGTGGCATGAGATGAACCTTGTAGTTGATTTGCATGATTTGGATACCTTTTGGACAATTAAAGCATTTAACCCCACTAGCAAAACATATGGAGGTTACAATTTGGGGCTAAAGTGTAAGTTGTTGCAAATAGAGAAAGTTAAGTGTAGGTTAGACCAAATTTTGGGGGTTTCTGTAGGTTTCCCTAGAAAAAAAATGACATATGCTAAGCCCATATGCAGAACATATGCCCATGTGGAACAAACAGGCATTCATTGAAAAGTTCTGAACTTGGTTTATTATATATAGTATCAGAGCCAACCTAAGACCATGGTGATGTAACATATTGATTGTCCACATGCAGCGTCTACCGAGGTTAATCTTGGAATAAAAGGTAAGCCAAATAATCTGATTAGAAAGGTTAGTTAGGGGATCAAGTAATTCGAGTGGCTCCAAATATGGGCCAAGATGTTTTGATGTCAAGTCTTGTATAGCTTTTTTATCTTTTTGATAATTAATGCATATCAATTGATTTAGAAATTATACTCATATCATTAATGTTTGAAAACTTGATCTTACCTCATTGTTCTTATAATATAATTAGTTAAATATAAATATAGGAAAATAGACTCATTTAAACATAATAAATTCCTAGGACCTAAAAGGAAAACTAATTACTTATAATTTAAGGTTTATTCACTTTATGTGTTTGCAATTTTTATTTTATTATATATAAATATAAATAAAATATATATAGATATTAAGTTACACTTTTAGGTTCTGATAAAAATATTTAAAATTTAAAAAGTAAATAAATTAATAAACATCATGTTTTTAGGCATCTTAAATAGTCAAATAAATCAAAGATATGTTTGTATAAAATTTTAAATTTAGTGGCATTTTTAAGTTTTTTGCCATAAGAAAGACATTATAGAAAACATAGAAAACAATCATCAATTTTTTTTTCTATTTTTCTTTTTCAAATACTAATCTTATTTTCCTAACATAAAGAATTTGTAAATGGAACAAATGTGTTTAATTTTTAAATATAAGATATGCATTAAAATTTTGATTAATCAAATAAAAAAAATATTAACTTGGTAAACTGAATATAAAAGTATTATTTTTTAAAAGATTAGAAATCCTCAAAATATGTTTCATTTTTAAAGAATTTTGTGTATCAATGTCAACTATCATAGTATTTGGAATACAATATTATGCCAAAGAAAAAAAATGATAAATTCACAAAAAAAATTATATTTTGGATAAAAATGAATGAAATTCACTACTCTTATGTTGTTGTGATTTTTTCCAAGAAGGAGAAAAAGTAAGGATTGAAGTTCAAAACTAAGTTTAGGAGTTTCTTGTTTAAAACAAATAAATTTGGTGAGTTCTATTTTGAAATTTTATGGTATATCTGTGTCAAACATGTTTATTAATTCAAGAAGAAATAAAATTATTTTGGTAAAATTTTGATAATTCCGGATATTGAAAGTGATAATTGGTGCTTGAGTGTATTTAGAATGAATTATGGACAAGTTTGATGAGGTTTTGGTTTGGTGTTGTGGTGTTGGGTAGAGTTCCAGGAGGTTGCAAAGAGAGATATCGAAGATTTTACATTCTGGGTAAAAATTGGATTACTTACAGTATAAGTCCCTATATCTTGGTAGCTGGTGTATCGATGTCTTAAAGTTTAGAATGCTATATGTTGATCACTGCAAGTTGAAGAGAGATTTGGGTTGTTGACAGTATTGATCCCTGGGCATTGAACACGGGTACAGAGATTCCTTATTTTCCAAAACTATTCGTTTAAGCCACAAACAGAATAAATTTGGGTTATTTCTTATATTTATTTGATTTTTACATAAACTGTTATATAATTATTTTAGGTGACTAAACCATTGTTTTGAGAGTTGAAAAGTTACAATTTGAGGAAAGTTTCATTCCACCATTCTAAACTTAAATTATTATTTTACTATCCACTTTATTGATTTTAAATTATTGAATTATATTAAATTCTAGTTCTACGAAGCTTTGGTTTTAAAGTGCGAATAATTTGATCTTTGGGCTTCATCTTTTGATTTCACCTTCATTATTTGAAAGTTTATTCTAAAATTTTATCTTTTAAATATATTGGAAATAATTACATTATGCATTATCTATGTTTCTAAATATGTAAGTTATGTTTCAATGATTATGGGATTGAGTATGTTTTCCTTAGTATTTTTATGCCAATATTATTTTATATTTTTTATGAACCTTCAAGTTCTAAATATTTGATTCATATTTGTTTTCCTACTCATGTAAAATAATTTAAATATTGAATATTCCAAATTTTGTATTCAAGATTACTCCAATTAAATGTACATGTACATTAATTCAGTTTTGCGACGAGATTTATTGTACTTTTGGCATTAGAAATATGTTTCATTATTCTTATTTTTATGTCTTGAATTATTTGTTATCAAATTAGCTTAAATTATTTTATCTATTGATTTTAAGTATGTTTCAAGTATATTATGTTTTAGATATCCCGTAACGAGATTTCATGGTCATACAAAATTAACATTTTGAATGTGTTTTGACTTTGTTTTGATAGGTGTTGATTCTATGCCTGTACTACTGGAAAAGTGTAGTTCTAAACCCTACATGTATGATATTCTGTATTGTTCTATTCTGTAGTGCACTGTTTTTTGGACTAGTTGTTAGATTATTGATTCAAATTCAAAGAAGATAAAGACTTGAAGTTGTTACAAATTCAATTTGTTTTAGAATTGGGTTTATGTTTTTGTTTAGGATTTGGATTTAGTTTTCTTATTTTGATATTGTTTATGTTTGTTGTGTAACCTATAAAAAGACTTCCTATGTTAGAATTTTGGTAAATGGCAGAAAAGTATGCATGGTGTGTTGTGAGGCTTGAACGAAAGTAAATATTGAGAGTTTGAGAGAATTGGTATGTATAATTGTTTTTGAGTTTTTATAGTGGACAGGCCGTGGAAGTGTCATAGTTGGAAGGAAAAAATTGCTTGTTGTTCTATATGTTTTTTTTTTCGCTTCCGGCCAACAGGTAGTATTAGAGCTTAGTTTGAGATGGCTGGAACGTTGAATTTTTAGATTGATCATTTTGATGGATTCGTAGATTTTAATCTTTGGAAGTACATGGTAAAGGATATGCTAATTTAATAGAAACTTATTGATTTATTTGAGAAAACAAAGACTGAAACTATAAATGATGCAAAGGGCAAAAAGATGGAGTATATAGCAGTGACTACGATTCAATTGGCTCTTGCACTACAACTCAAGTATGATGTGTTGAACGAGATCTCTTCAACAAAATTGATGGATAAGCTTGAAGGTAAGAACATATTAAAGTCTATTACAAATAAGCTATGCTTGAAAAGACAATTATATGGTTTGAAGATGAAATTTGGATGTAACTTGAATGTACACTTGAATGAGTTTAACAAACTTATTACATAATTGGAGAGTATCAGTAAGAAGATCAAAGAAGAAGATAGGGCTATAATCTTGATTAATTCTTTCTCAAGATTTTATGAGTCAGTTATGACTCCATTAATAGTTGGAAGAAATACCATGAAGATAAAAAATGTGACCATTTTGCTTTTAGAGCATAATCGAATGAGAAAATTTGAAAAAAAAAATGAAGAAAATAATGTGTTCATGGTGAAGCGATGAAGAAGTCATTGGAGAAGAAAAACATATTCAAGAGAAAAATCAAGTTCGAGATAAGGAAAAGATTGGAGTAACATAGAATGCTAATATTGTCATGATTTAGGAGATATTGAAATTTTTTTCCCGAAATTGGAAGAGGACATGCAAGAATTTTGAAAGGCAAAGGAGAAGAAGAAAGGAAATTAAAAAAAAAAAAAGGAGAAAAACACTATTAAAAAACATGCATTTACCAATGGCCAAGTCGTTAGAAATTTCCAACACGATGAGCTGTTTGAAAAAAAGAAGATAAATTTCTAATGGCCAACGCATTGAGCTGTTGGACATATGGCCGTTGGAAATTTTAGAATTTCAATTTCCAATGTGAAGGCCATTGAAAGTTTCCAATACGAAGCTGCTAGAAATTCTCACGTTGGAAATTTTCAACGTGAAGGTCGTTGGAAAATAGTGCTATTGAACCAATAAATTTTATAATTTTATAACGTAAAGTAATGTTTTGAAAATATTTTGTTATAAATAATATATATATATATATATAGTATTAGAAATAATAATAATAATAATATTTTATATTTATTATTATATTGATATTGATATTTATATATATATATAGTACATATTTATATATTTATTTATATATTTATATAATATGTGTGTGTGTGTGTATCATATATATCATATTTATTTTACAATTTTTAGAAAGTAAAGTAGTATTTTGAAAATATTTGTTATAAATAATAATAATAATAATAATAATAATAATAATAATATAATAATAATACATATATTTATGAACATAGTTATAATGTATATGAACATATATATGAACTATATTTATATGTTGAATATAAATATAATATATATTATAATATTTCATTGGTTGTTTGACTGTAGAACTGGTTAGGTAATGGTGTTATTTATATTTAATAATAATAATTATTATTATATTTATACATATACATGAACATATTATATTTTTATATATATTTGTATATATATCATTGGGCAAAACTAACTCAGCTCAACTTAACCCTTACTATATATAACTCGCTAGCTTTTTCATCTGCCTGTCCCTCTAATCTGCCTCTTCTCGATCTTATTTCCTCTCCCTCTTCTTTTCTTTTCTTTTTTCTTCTCATCTGTCGTTTACCGCATCATTCCGCCGTCCCGTCATTTTGCATCCATTGGTTGCCCTCTCACCGTTCATCGTTCTATCACTCCGTCATTCACCATTTCTCGTTCCGCCGCTCTATCGTTCACCATTTGACATCTTCGGCCTTGTGATTCGGTAGTCCGTTGTTTGCGGTTTGCCATTCCTTGTTCACTGTTCCTCATGATTTTTCACCGTTTCACCGTTGTTCTTCGTTTCGCCGCCTCGATCTCTTCGATCGCCCCTTAATCTCCTCGATCTTGTCAGTCCGCCTTTGTTCCCTAGTTTATTTGATATGGTTTTGAATTGTGCAGATGTGATTTTCGTATAAAATGCAGATCTGGTTTTGAATTATGCAGATCCCATTTTGTGATTTTAATTTGGTTTTTCTAAGTTTGTGATTTTTGTAGGTCTGATTTTCGTTGTGCCCGATCTGTTACTTTTTGTTGTGCTTGATTGTTGATCTGGTTTTGATTTTGTGAATTTTGTGTTTGATTTTGAATGTATAATTAATGTTTACTAAATTTTGTGTTTGATTTTTGAATTTTTGGTAAATATAATTTTTCATATTTTTTTAATTTTTAGTAAATTTTAGTTAATTGTAGTAATATAAATTATAATTTTAGTGAATTATGCTTAAGTAATATTCCCTCTGTCCCATTTTAATTGAAACGTATTCTTTTTTGGAAAGTCCCAAAAAGGTTGAAACGTTTCCTCTTTTGGAAAGTTTAAACAATTAAATAATCCTTTTACACGAAACCCAATAAAGACACTTTTTTTTAATCTCCACTCAACCTCTCACTGCATAAAACCCAAAAAAGAATCTTTCCTTTTTTAATCATTATTTAAACTTTTACTACATAAAAAATTAACATAAATTACATACACCTTAATCTCCGTGTCAAGTCAAATGTTTCAATTAAAGCGGGACGGAGGGAGTATAATTTTTTTGTACCAATATAATCTTAGTATTAATGAATATAAAATATAATTTTAATAGTATATTTTGTTGTAATATAAAATATAAAATATGATTTTAATAAATATAAGATATAATTTTGAAATATATTCCTTTAAAATATAAAATATAATTTTTAGTAATATTTTTTATTTTTTTGAAAAAAGTGTTGTTGGAAACCATTCGGCCTCAGAAATAATTCAATGTCGTTAGCCCGTTGGAAATTTACAACAACCAACCCTTCAGTTTGGAATTTTTATTCCAATGTTTGATTTGTGAACACGTGGCTTTATAAAAGCCTCGCGTTGGAAAAATTGATTTGTGAACACGTGGCTTTCTAATGGCTTGCGTTGGAAAAATTTTCCAATGCGTGGCTTTTAGAAAAGGTTGTTGGAAAAAGACATTTTTTTAGTAGTAAAATAAAGGTAATATGAACGTGGTGGCAGATAGCAAAAGTGATGATAAAGCTATAAATTTAGTTATGCAAGAAGCTGGTGGAAAGAAAGATTTGAAAGATATTTGGGTATTTGATTCTGCTTATTTAAAGCATGTTTGCACAAAAAGGGAGTGGTTCACAAAGTTTAAGGTATATGACAAGCCAATTTATTTGACGAATAACTAAGAAGAAAGAACCAAAGACATTGGCAGTGTGAAGATCCAGTTACATGATGGAAGTATCAAGATGCTTGGTGATGTGAAGTATGTTCCAAAATTCAAAAGAAATTTGATTTCACTTGGTAGATTGAATAGTTTGGGCTATAGATTTTCTGCTCAAGGTGGACGACTTCGGATTTTAAAATGCATTAATTGTGATGAATGGAGTGAAGAACTCAAATAATTTGTGTGAGTTGGTTAGTAGTACAATTATAAGTGGAGAGAGAATTATCCCGTGTATGTGAAGGTCCTTACAAGCAAAATGTGAGTTTCGTAGATTCGATAAGAAGGTGGAGGTAGGGAGAATTTGAGTCAAGGTGGAGGTTGTTAAGTTATTATCCCAAATTCAAAGAAGATGAAGACTTGAAGTTGTTATTAGTTCAATTTATTTTAGGATTAATTTTTGTTTTTGTTTAGAATTTGGTTTTAGTTTTCTATTTATTTTGGGTTTAGTTTTTATATTTTGATATGTTTTAGGCTTGTTATGTAGCCTATAAAAAGGCTTGTTATGTTAGAATTTTAGTGTATGGGAGAAAAATGCATATGGTGTGTTGTGAGGCTTGAAAAAGAGTAAAGATTGAGAGTTTGAGAGAATTGGTGTATGTAATTGTTTTTGAGTTTTGATAATGGAAAGACAGTGCAATCATCAAAGTTGGAAGAAAAAAAATATTTTTTGTTCTATTTGCTTTTTTTTTTTTGGCTTTCGCCCAACACTAGTCTGTCTTGGCACTTGACCGTTGACAATCTTAGATAGTACTAGATGTACTACAGCAGTTTAAGTATAGTCACAGTAATCACCCTACTCACTCCCCTCTAAATTTTTATTTTGTCAATATGATCCGAAAGTGCTACATTTTGGTTAATCATTTTTATTAAAAATATTATTTGTTATCTTATCATAATTGTTATTTCAATGATTATCTTCTAACTTTTCAAGTATCTTTTTGTGTGATGTTTATGTTATTATTTTGTAAGAATCACTCCTACATAATCCTTATGTTATCATTTTATGAATAATTTTTATGTTTTATATTAAGAAATATCATGTCTTATTATTTGTTTTGAACTACTCTATTTTCATTAATGATTTCAGGTATGAATTTCACATTTTTTTTGTTGTATTTTATGATAGAATTAATTGTACTTGTTTCTAATACTTAAATGACTTTTTGATTTTTATGAGCATGACTTTCCTACAATATGAATATTTTAAATTATTTATTTATATTTTTATTATATTTTCTGATTAATATAGGATTTATAATATTTTCAATAAGATTGTTTATTGCTCGAACCCTATATTATATATTTGATGAACTATTTTTATGTTTCTTAAAATAGTGGATAACTTGCCACTTAGTAGGCATTGGTGCTTATTCTCCTTTTTCTCACTCACACAGATAGCATGAAATACATGGTTTAGCTAGTTAATGAGTGACTACAAGAGCTCAAAGTTTGAGATAGCATTAAAGTAAGAGTAATTGTATATCTTAAGGTTGGAGATATTTTGTACAAGGTTTTTTAAGTTATAGTTACTCTACTATTTAGTGCCAATAATAAGTAATAAGTTTAGATTATAGGTGATGATCATTTAAATTTATTTGGAATATTTGTAGCTTTACATGTTCAAGGGAATTTTATTTTCTAGAGTGTGTGGCATGTCAACGTCCTAAAACTCCTAAGGTGAGTTTTGGGGTATGACAAATAATACATGTTGGGAATTTTATTTTGTTATACTAAAACTTATTGCATGGTCTCCTAAGAATCCTCCAACCTTAATTCCTTATGCCGTCAGAACCTGCAATCAGAACCTAAAAGTATGTAATTTAAAAATAACTTTTGAACATATAAACATCTAAACATCTCTCCTTGCTATATTTAATCTCAAATAAAATGAAAACTTGTAATCAGAATGTAAAATTATTAACTTCGTTTTTTAACAACTTCAAAATTAATTCTAGGCAATGAGCATCTACCATGAAATAATATTAGAACCAAAATTAGTTCTAATTTTTTTCAAACAACTCGTAAGATTTGATTGGACATAAAAAATTAAAACCGAAAATAATATTTTAATATTATTTAGGGTAAAATGCACCGGGGGTACCTTAGCTTATTTTTTTGTCTTAATTGGGTACCCTACCTTTAAATTGTCCTATCGAGGTACCTTACCTCTTATCATATATCCTATCTAAGTACTTTCCGTTAATTTCGGCGTTATGTCTGACGGAAAATGCTGGTGTGGCATTAATTAATATTAAAATAAATATAAAATAGTAATTTTAGTCCCCAAACATTTCCAATTAATGATTTTAAACCTTTCAAACTTCCTAAACATCAATATCAAACCCAAAATTTTAAAATTTTTCATTCTAACAACAAAAATATAAAAAAACTAACCCAAATTAACAAACAATTAACTCGAAATGGCAAACAAAAACCAAATCTAGGAGAACTAGAAATCGAGTCACAAGTTCGCAAATGGATCTACCCCGATTCAGTGTTCTTCCGTCGGTGAACAAGTGATTGGTGACTGGGGCTGGGCTCGTCAGTGGTGCAGTGACGATATCCGAAAGGGTAGGCGGCTGGAGACGACGATGGCAATGACCCTTGGAGGTGGAGCGGACGGTGGTTGGCAGCGGATGGGACTGCGAAGGCTGGAGGCGGCGACGGCGTGGGAGCTTTTGGCTGCGCACGGGCAGTTGGGTAGTTGGGCAGCTAGCGGTGCCTGGAGGCGACGAACGGCGAGACGAAAGGCAAAGCGCCGGGGGAAGAGGAAGCAGGGGTGACGGCAGTGCGAGGAAAAAATTTGGGTTTCTAGGGATGAGAGATGCCTGAATCTTGAAGTCTCGGCCCTGTCCTTTCTCTCTCCGCCATCCATCGCCGCCCTATCCTTCCTCTCTCCTTCATCGGCCTCTACCTCATCTGCTTACCGTCCAAAAAAAAAATAGCTAAAACACATTTTTCCCTGAAAATGACACTTCTCTTTTTGAACTAATTGAAAAGTGAATAAGACGTTAGAAAATAAATATTAATATTAATCACAAACATAAACTTGATTTATTAAAATGAAAATATAATATAGACTTAGAAATTATTAGTAAATTTATAAATATAGAAATTATTTGGAACTAAAAAATTATTAGAAATATATTTTATATTTATGAAAAATCATATTGGAAGTGGCATGAGATAAACCTTGTGTTTAATTTGCATGATTTGGAAACCTTTTGGACAATTAAAGCATTTAACCCCACTTGCAAAACATATGGAGGTTACTATTAGGGGGTAAAGTATAAGTTTTTTAAAATAAAGAGGGTAAATGTAGATTAGACCAAAATTTGGGGGGTTTTTGTACGTTTCCCTAGAAAAAAAATGACATACGCTAAGCCCATATGCGAAACATATGCCCATGCGGAACAAACGGGCGTTTTGTTGACGAGTTTTAAACTTAGGTTGTTATATATAGTAACAGAGCCAACCTGAGATCATGATATGACATATTAGGTCTCCAAATACATCGTACACCGGTGTTGATCTTGGATTAAGAGGTTGGCCAACTAATCTGATTAGAAAGGTTAGTTGTCCAAGGGATCAAATAATTCGAGTGACTCCAAATATGGGCCTTGATGTTTTGAAGTCAAGTCTTGTGTAGCTTTTTTATCTTTTTGATAATTAATGCATATCAAATGATTTAAAAATTGTACTCATATCATTAAAGTTTGAAGACCTAATCTTACCTCATTGTTCTTATAATATAATTAGTTAAATATAAATATAGGAAAATAGACTCATTTAAAGAGAATAAATTCATAGTACCTAAAAGAAAAAATAATAACTTATAATTTAAGGTTTATTCACTTTATATCTTTGCACTTTTTATTTTATTATATATAGATATAAATAAAATATATACAGCTATTAAGTTACACTTTTAGGTTCTGATAAAAATATTTGAAAAGTAAATAAATTGATAAAAATCATGTTTTTAGGCATCTTAAATAGTCAAATAAATCAAAGATATGTTTGTTATAAAATTTTAAATTTAGTGGCATTTTTAAATTTTTTTCCATAAGAAAGACTTATAGAAAACATAGAAAAAAATCAAAAAAAAATTTCTACTTTTCTTTTTCAAATACTAACCCTATTTTCCTAATATAAAAAATTTGTAAATGGCACAATTGTGTTTAATTTAATATAAGAAATGCATTAAAATTTTGATTAATCAAATAAACAATATTAACTTGATAAACTGGATATAAAAATACTATTTTTTAAAATATTATAAATTCTAAAATATTTTTCATTTTTAAAGAATTTTTTGTATCAATGTCAACTATGATAGTATTGGAATACAGTATTAGAAAGATTCAAAAGCTGTTTGAATATTTGATTATGCTTGTTCAAAGCATGTTTGCACAAAAAGGGAATGGTTCACAAAGTTTGAGGCATGTGTCAAGTCAATTTATTTGACAAATGACCAAGAAGAAAGAATTGAAAACATTGGTAGTGTGAAAATCCAATTGTATGATAGAAGTATCAAGATGCTTGGTGATGTGATGAGGCATGTTCCAAAATTCAAAAGAAATTTTATTTCACTTACTAGATTGGATAGCTTGGGCTATGGATTTTCTGCTCAAGGTGAAGGATTGGCGATTTTAAAGGATGCATTAATTGTGATGAATGGAGTGAAAAACTCAAATAATTTATGCGTGGTACAATTATGAGATGAGAGACAAAAAAATTTCCCGTGGATATGAAGGTCCCTAGCTACAAGCAAGAATATGAGCTTCGTAGATTTGATAAGAAGGCGGAGGTGGGGAGAATTTGAGCCAATGTGGAGATTGTGAGGTTATTGGCTCAAATTCAAAGAAGATGAAGACTTGAAGTTGTTACAAATTTAATTTGTTTTAAGATTGAGTTTATGTTTTTGTTTTAGTTTTCCTATTTTTTTGGGGTTTAGTTTTCATATTTTGATATGGTTTAGATTTATTATGTAGCCTATAAAAATGCTCGTTATATTAGAATTTTGGTGTATGGGAGAAAAGTGTGTGTGATGTGTTGTGAGACTTGAAAAATAGTAAGGATTGAGAGTTTGAGAGAATTGGTGTGTGTAATTGTTTTTAAGTTTTGATAGTGGAAAGACAGTTAAATCGTCACAGTTGGAAGAAAAAAATTACTTATTGTTTTATTTTTTTTTTTCTGGCTACTGCCCAACACTATTCCATCTGGGCGCTCAACCGTTGGGAATTCTTAGGCTGTTCTGGATGTACTGCAAAAGTTTGAGTATACTCACAGTGATCACTTTACCCACTCCACTTTGAATTTTTATTTTATCAATATGATTTGAAAATGCTTTGTTTTTTTTCATTATTTTTATTAAAAATATTATTTGTTATCTTTTCATATTTGCTATTTCAATGATTATCTTTTAACTCTTCAAGTTTTTTTTTTTGTGTGATGTTTATGTTATTATTTTGTAAGAATTACTCCTACATGATCCTTATGTTATCATTTAATGAATACTTTTTGTGTTTTATATTAAGAAATATCATTTTTTATTATCTGTTTTGAACTACTCTGTTTTCATTAACGATTTCGGGTATAAATTTCACATTTTTTGTTGTCTTTTATGATAAATTTAATTGTATTTGTTTTTTATACTTAAATGACTTTTTGATTTTTATGAGCATAAATTTCCAACAAAATGAATATTTTAACTAATTTATTTATATTTTTATTATATTTTTTTATTAATATTGAATTTATAATATTTTCAATGAGATTGTTTAATGCTCGATCCTTATGCTATATATTTCATGGCCTGTTTTTATGTTTCCTGAACTAGTGGATAACCTACAACTTACTAGACATTCGTGCTTACTCTCTTTTTTCCCACTCACACAGATAACAAGAAATACATGGTTAGCTAGTTCGAGAGTGACTACAAGAGCTCAAAGTTTGAGATAACATTAAAGTGAGGGTAATTGTATATCTTAAAGTTAGAGATATTTTGTACAAATTTTTTTAAGTTATAGTTGTTCTACCATTTAGTGCCAATAATAAGTAATAAGTTTGGATTATAGGTGAATGTTATTTAAATTTATTTGGAATATTTGTAGTCTTGCATGTTTGAGAAAATTTTATTTTCTGGAGTGTGCGGCGTATCAGCGTCCCAAAACTCCTAGGGTGGGTTTTAGGGTATGACATATACTGCATGTTGGGAATTTTATTTTGTTCTACTAAAACTTATTGCATGGTCTCCTAAGAATCCTCCAAACTTAATTCCCTATGCTGTCAAAACTTGCAGTAGAACCTAAAAGTATGTAATTTAACAATAACTTTTGAACAAATAAACATTTAAAATTCTCTCCTTATTAGACTTAATCTCAAATAAAATTAAAGCTTGTAATCACAATATAAAATTATTAACTTCATTTTTTAACAACTTCAAAATTAATTCTAGGCTATGAGCCTCTACCATGAAATATAATATTATAAAAAAATTACTTCTAATTTTTTCAAACAACTCACAAGATTTGATTGGATCTAAAAAAATTAAAAATGAAAATAATATTTTAATATTATTTATTGTAGAAAAAAAAATTAGTTTCTAAGAATAAAAATTTGTGTTACAATATTAAAAGGTATGAACATGTGGAAAAAAATAATTCTTACAATCTTTTTTAATATTTTAAAACATTGGAAAATATAAAAAAAATTGTTGCTAAAAGTCCCCTTATTATAATATAAGCAACTATTTCTAATAGCTAAGAACTTTTTTTTCCTAAAATTTTTTTCAATGACCTTTTCAACGATGATAATTTTTTTATTTTTTTTCATTATAGGTGCTTGAGTCATACTTGAATTATATTATTGCTCTAAAATGGATCACATACATAAGCATTCATATAGTATATATATATATTCATCCAAGTTGGAAAAAAAAACTTAATTGACAAAAAATTTTATATTCGAAGACATTTTTTAATGTAGAACAAACATAGCTAGGTCATACTTGTTAAGTTAAGATTTTAAGTTTTATAAAATATTTATTGTACTTGAGATAATTATTTGGTGGTACTATAGAACCAAGGGCAGCATGTTTGTTGCCAAAAAAAATAAAGAAAAATTTGGTGACAATCTAGGAGTTTTAGCCATTAAAGGTAAGATTAACACAAAAAAATTGTATAAAATATTTGATTCTGTAATATATGTAATATAGAATCAAGTGTGGGTAAGTTTATAATAAAAAATAAAATTTAGTAGCAACTTAATAAGGGTCCTTTCAATATTGTTGTGTTAATATAATTTCAATTAAATAAATAATGATAAAATTAAGTTTCATTAAAAAAGAAATAACTTATAATATAAAGGTAAAAAATTTGTTTAGCATTTCTGTATCTTTATACTTTAAAGATAAAAAAAAAGTAACAAGGGAAAGAAAAGGTCTTCCTTCACTCTAACAAACCTTAATTGGTAGGGCTTTCCTCAAATCTCAAATTATTGACAATTTTTCAGTCATCCGAGTACAAGTACCGCGAATTTTCATAGGCTCTAGCTTTAAACTTTTGTGTAGCCCTTTAACTTATGCTTCATCAATCTAGAGGTCGGTAGCTAATGCCATAATATATTTTCATAGAAAATTTTAATCTGAGATTTAAATTTTAACCGACTACTTAGGGGAGTTCTTATATCATTGATCAAGCAATAGCCCCATGAGCCAATCAGAGGTTCTTTCTTTTCAAACTTAGTAGTCTTACAAGCAATAGGGTTTTCGTTCACTAAAATATGTTTCTACTTTTTTATGTTTATATATCATCTTCCAAATGAACTATGCCAATATTGTAGCTTATGTGTTTATTGTCATAGTTATAATTTTTGGTAACATGTAACCTTTGAGGAATATGTCTAATAATGTTTCTATAAAATCCTTAAGTTTCTATGAAAAAAAAAAATAAAAAATAGGCATATACTATTACTTGTTTTTCTATAAGACCTCAATAACTATAATGGCCCTGCTAATCTATAGAAAGAGCCACCTCAGACCCAATTTAAGAGGGAAATTTTCTTAAAGTCTTTTTTTTTTTTTTTTTCACTTTGCTCAATGGAGAAGGAGCTCCTAGCTACATAGATAAATATTACCTTTATCTATATATTAAAAAACCTAGGTAAGTACTATGGTACAAAGAGATTAATTTCAATAATTTCCATTTCCCAAATTAATATGCTATTTGTTCGATGTCATTGAGCTGAGTCCTTACCTTGCATAACTAGATGTTTTCGTACTGTAGACATCTTAAGTAATTATCGTAGACAATTGAGAAAGGTGCGTGAATTATGGGTAAAGGTCTTCTTTGCTCTGCTTCTCGATGGCTTCCGTTGTCCATTTTCACATGACTCACTTTCTCATTAACTATCTTTTTTTTTTTTTTGTTGACGTTTTCACAAAAATTGATTCAAGCAAGTGGTTGGAAATTCATCAAGCAGTTCTTTCATCTCGTTTTATTTTTTTCCTTTCCAAAAAATTATGGTAAAATTACAATATAAAAGCCCCCCCAGTATCCACAGGTTGCCTCCAAGGAAAGAAGGAAAAAGGAAAAAGTGATTAGAGGGATGATGGGAGCAAAATGGGTGTGGTTGATGAAGAAAAGCCTGAATTGCTTTTCAATTTTGCTTACTCTTTCATACATTGACTTGCGTACATGTACACAGACTTAAGACTCAAGAAAGGTTACAGGATAATTACAAGTATAATACGTATAATACTTATAAAACACTTATCCTTATCTATATCTATCTTTGAATATATCCTTCACTCCCCCTCAAGTTGGCGCATGTAGGTCAGTAATGCCCAACTTGTCAAGTAGACTTTTGAAGCTGTCCTTCCCCAATGGTTTGGTGAACAAGTCGGCAAGCTGTGCACCAGTCCAAACCTTCTTTGGTGATATCTCCCTCGATTGAACTCGTTCCCTGACGAAGTAACAGTCCATTTCAACATGTTTTGTTCGTTCATGGAATACGGGGTTCATTGCTATGTGTAGAGCAGCCTCGTTGTCACAAAATAAAGTGGTTGGCTCTGTTTGTGGTGCTTTCAGTTCTTTCAGCAGCCACCTTAACCACAAAACTTCACTAACCGTCGTTACCATTGCCCTATACTCTGCTTCAGCTGAGGATTTAGCTACCACTGTCTGCTTTTTAGTTCTCCAGGAGATTGGCGAACCTCCTACAGTAATGAAGTAGCCAGTACATGAACGCCTTGTCATCTGACATCCTCCCCAATCTGCATCACTGTATGCTTCTAGAGTCAAATCACCATCAGCCTTCAATAAAATTCCTTGTCCTGGTGCTGACTTTAAGTATCTTAAAACTCTTTCTGCTGCATCCATATGAGCTCGTCGTGGTGCTGCTACAAACTGACTTAACATGTTCACTGCAAACACAATGTCTGGTCTGGTGACTGTCAAGTAGAGTAAACGTCCAACCAGTCTTCTATACCTTGCCCCATCGACTAACGGTCCGCCACCATCAGCCCTTAGCTTGCATTTTTGTTCCATGGGGAATGCGCTGGGCCGACAGGCCTCCATTCGAGACTCCTTCAAGACATCCAGCGTATACTTACGCTGACTGAGAACAATGCCTCATTTTGTATGTGCCACTTCAATGCCCAAGAAGTATTTCAGGGGTCCAAGGTCCTTTATGCTGAATTTATCATCCAAGTACCTCTTCACTCTTGTTATCTCCTCACCATTATTGCCTGTGAGTATTACATCATCCACATAGATCAACGCTACTATGAAAATTCCTTCTTTCTTGTACGTGAACATGGAGTGATCAGCTTTGGATTGCTGAAAACCAATCTCAGTTAATGCTTCAGTGAACTTTCGATACCAGTTTCTTGATGCTTGCTTCAGACCATACAATGACCTTTTTAACTTACATACTCTCGTTTCACCCTCTTTTGCAAACCCCTGTGGTATCTTCATGTAGACTTCTTCATCCAAGTCTCCATGAAGAAACGCATTATTGACGTCAAGTTGGTGAGTTTCCCATCTCCTCTTGGCAACTACTGCTAGTAATGTTCGGACTGTAACAAGCTTTGCAACTGGCGCAAAAGTCTCGTGGAAGTCAATCCCCTCCACTTGTGTGAATCCTCTCGCCACTAACCTTGCTTTGTAGCGTTCCACTTCTCCATTGGGTTTGAATTTGATCTTGTATACCCACTTGGAATCTACTGCATTCTTTCCGACCGGTAACTGCTCTAATGTCCAAGTTTCATTCTTCTCAAGAGCTTCGATCTCCATCTTCATGGCTTCCCTCCAGCGGTCATGTTTTGCTGCTTGAGAGAAAGTCTTTGGCTCATCAAGTGAAGTAATGGCCGACAAGAGAGCTTTATGTGAGTGCGAAAAATTTTTATAAGAGATATATTGTGATAAAGGATATACCACGGAGTTGCCTGCTGGAGGGGTAGGTTGCACTTGTGCGATGGATGGTGGCAGGTTAACCTCAAATCCTTCAAATTGTTTTGGCAGCTGCCTAACTCGTTGAGTACGCCGTGTCTCAATTCTGCTGATTGAACTCTCTTGTTCAGGCACAACAACTGGTTCTTCCATGGCTTCTTCTTCTCCATGTCGCTGCTCATTGTACATGTCAAAGTGCCGTTCATCGTTTCGTGAAAGAACCACGTGATCTTCATCCCAGTACGGATCGGCTCGCTGGGTTACTGCCCTCTCAGTTGAAGGCTTACACTCCCCCTTTCCATATGGATATTTGTCTTCAAAAAATATTACATCTCTTGAAACGCAAACCTTCCCACTTTCGATGTCATAGAGTCTGTACCCCTTCTGTCCATTGGGATAGCCTATGAAAACGTGAGGTTTCCCTCTTTCACTGAATTTATCTTCTCTTGACTTTTCATGGACATATGCAAGGCATCCAAGAATCTTCAAGTGGCTGTAGCTTGGTCTTCTCTGTAACAGAATTTCATAAGGAGTTTTGTTGCCAATTACCTTTGATGGCAATCTATTTATGATGTAAACAGCCGTAAGCACACATTCCCCCCAAAACTTGATTGGTAGATTAGCATGAAATCTTAATGCTCGTGCTATCTCTAATATGTGTCTGTGCTTACGTTCGACTACACCATTTTGCTGGGGGGTATGAACACATGTCGTCTGTATCACTATGCCATGTTCCTCATAGTAAGCTTGCATGTGGCGTGACTGAAACTCCCCTCCATTGTCCGCCCTTATTTGCTTTACTTTCTTTCCAAACTGCGTTTCAACCATATTTAAGAACATGGGCAAGTAGTGACTCACATCAGATTTATGTTTCATTATGTATACCCAAACTCCCCTACTAAAATCATCCACTATCGTGAGAAGATAATGTCCTCCTGACAAAGATGCTACTTTGTAACCTCCCCATATGTCACAATGTATCAGATCAAAACAAGTTGTACTTTTTATTTCACTTTTAGGAAAAGGAAGTCTAGTCTGTTTTGCCCGAATACAAGAATCACAATGTTCAATCTTACTACTTTCAACCTTACTGGAAAGAAACTGAATTGTTTTGACTTTTGCTTCTGAAGCATGACCCAATCTTTGGTGCCAAATTTCTACTTCTTTGGATCTTGTTGCTGATAATGCTGCTCCTCCATGCATTGGCTCCAACAAGTATAATCCATCGCACTGCCTACCCACTCCAATCAGGTTCCTCGTAGGTAAGTCCTGCATCACACACATATCCGATACAAACGTTAGTGCACAATTAAACTCTTTCGTCAATTTACTGACGGATAGAAGATTGCATTTGAAACTTGGGATATTCAACACATTGTCAACTTTCATCCCATTTGGTAAGCACAACTTCCCCACGCCTTTAACTGTAACACTTTCACCATTTGGTATTTTGACTGGTTGCTGTTCCACTTCTTGTCGTATTTCATCGAGCAACTCACCATTGCATGTTATATGTTCTGTTGCACCTGAATCAATTATCCAAGGTTTTGTAAAGTTGATCTTACCAGCCATGTTAACGGTGGGAGGTGCTTGACCTTCAGGTTTTGGTGTCTCACCGTCACGACCGAGGAATTGGAGTAGGCGATCATACTGTGCTTGTGTTAAGCCTGAAATGGGGCTGCCATTTGCGCCGACCTGAGCCACCTTCGGACCATCTTTCTTGTTTATCCAAGGTCCTCCTTTCTTTTCGCGTTTTCCTTTGTTCCATCCTGATGGATAGCCTATTATCTCAAAACACTCTTCTTCTACATGTCCCAACTTGTTACAGTGCTCACATTTCGGTCTATCTTTCCTCTCACTTCTTTGGCCATCTTTATCTTTGCTGCCTCGGGCTCCCTGTACTTGGAATGCTGCTGCTTCCATCTTTGGGTTGTTCACAGTCGAAATCTGCTTTTGTTGTTCATCTTCCGCAATCAGGTGGTAGACAGTACCAAGGCTCGGAGTCGGCCTCATGCTGAGAACTTGTGTCTTAATTGTCCCAAAAGCCTCGTCCAAACCCATCAGAAAGTCATACATCTGGTCTCTGTCTTTCACCTCCCTTAATTGCTTTTGAATGTCGCATGTGCATCCACCACAGGTGCATCTTGGCCAAGGTGAGATTGAATACATCTCATCCCAAAGGCCCTTGAGTTTCGTATAGTATGCTGACACGGAAAGCTTCTCCTGTTTCAGGAGAGCTACTGCACGCCTTAGCTCATAGGCTCTTGGCGCATTCACCTTGCCAAACCTTTCTCCAAGGTCTTCCCAAATTTCTTGAACACTCTTGGCATATCGCACACTGCTTCGGACCTCCTTATCCATTGAACTCTTCAGCCATCCTTTGATCATCGCGTCACAACGCATCCACAATCCCACATCGTGCGAGTCTGCTGGTGGTTTGGGAATTGTTCCAACGACGAACCCGAACTTGTTCTTGGCAAAGAGGACATTGCTCATGTCATTCATCCACTCCCCATAATTTCCATCATTGAGGAGTTCACTGACATAGATCTGTCCTGGATTGTCTGAAGCATGTATGTAATACGGCGACATCACATCCACAGATTTCACTTGGTTGTTGGAATGCATCGCTCCATCAGAACCCTCGTCACTTGATCCTGTCATTCTTGACGAAGCCATGAGTATTCGCCTTTTGTGTTTGTGGGAGTATCAGGTTTGGCTCTGATACCATGAAGAAAAGCCTGAATTGTTTTTCAATTTTGCTTACTCTTTCATACATTGACTTGCGTACATGTACACAGACTTAAGACTCAAGAAAGGTTACAGGATAATTACAAGTATAATACGTATAATACTTATAAAACACTTATCCTTATCTATATCTATCTTTGAATATATCCTTCAGTTGATGATAATTGTGACACTCTATATGCACTGGTCGCAGTGGGTGTGTGACGGGTGTTGGGAGCAGGAGAAGGTTGCCCTCTTGCAACTCAAAGCTTTTCTTTGGCAGCAAGCGAAGACTGAATGCCTCCGGAATAAACTTCCCTCCAACGACTGCCAAATTCTTCTCGGCGATTGGCCGGAGGATAAAGATTGCTGCCGTTGGGACAGGGTCGAGTGTGACGCCACCACTGGTCGCGTCACCACTCTATCTCTTAATACTACCTTCTTCTTGGAATCTGTAGACGCTCGCCGTTATTGGAATCTGTCTCTGTTTCTTCCCTTGGAAGAACTGAAGAAACTTGACTTGTCAGGCAATCCACTCGCTGGTTTTGTTCCCAACGGAGGTGCTCATTTCTCATTTTTGCTTGTACATGCTACAACATATGGTTCCTATAAATATAGCAAGTTTTTAAGAAGAAGCAACGGCAAATTTGCAGGTTTAGATAAGTTAAGGGGTCTGCACAATCTACAAGTCCTTGACTTGAGTGACAATGATTTCAACGATACCATCTCATCATCTTTCAGTGCTGGCTTTTCATCCCTCAAGTCCCTGAGTCTGGGAGGGAACTACTTGGGTGCATCAGCCAACATCACAGGTAAGTGGTTCACTGGAGCTATTCAAAGTAGCAAAAAAAGATTTTTAAGTTGAATTAGGAATGTCACAATGAACCAACCCAAAATCTCAAGCACTTAACCTTTACAGGTTTATGCAGTTTGACGCATCTCCAACAGCTAGACCTTAGTAGCAATGACATTGAAGGCAGCTTGCCATGGTGTTTCTCAAATATAACATCACTGAAGGATTTGGATCTCTCTTACAATCGATTCTCGGGTGATATAGACTCATATCCCCTCAGAATGTTAACATCCATCAGATATCTAGATCTTTCCAACAACATCTTGAGAGTTCCCAGCTCGCTTAGATCATTTTTCAACCTATCCAGACTCAAGTATGTTAACCTAGGTAGTAACATAATCTATCAAGAAACAGAGCTACTGCCTTATTCTGCTCTCCCAAGATTCCAACTGCAAACTCTTGGCTTATCTTGTTGTGGAGATGCAGGATTTGTTCCAGAATTCCTTCGCCACCAAAACCATTTGCAATATGCTTCACTCTCCAGCATACATTTGAAGGGGCTGTTCCCAACTTGGCTTCTGGAAAACAATACCAACTTACGGGTGTTAGATCTTTCCAATAATTCCCTTTCAGGCCCTCTTCAATTGTTTCACTTCTCACATTTGAATTTGTCGACTTTTAATTATGAGACATCAAAAGGGGTATTTTTAAACAATCCAAATTTTCCTTGGATTAACTTTGCCAACAAAGACCCAAACTTGCCATTCTTTATTCCGGGCCAGGTTTACCTGTTCTTAGATATCTCTTCCAACAATTTGACTGGGCATATTCCAGAACAATTTGGAGAACATTTCCCACAGATGGTCTCCCTTAACATGTCAAATAATTCATTTGAAGGCAACATTCCTTCTTCATTTGGGTACATGAAATTGCTGACATCATTGGACTTATCGAACAACAGGCTGTCCGGTGTCATTCCCGAGCACTTGACTAGGAACTGCTACTCCTTGGAAGTCCTCAGATTGTCAAACAATAATCTGCAAGGCCAAATATTCCCTTTAAATTTCAACTTAACGAGACTTTGGGAGTTGCTGTTGGATGTAAATCACTTCACTGGAGTCAGAAAGATCCAAACGGAATTCAGTGATTCATTAACAAGATTAGATATTAGCAATAACCATTTATCCGGAAGGATTCCAACCTGGATAGGAAATATGTCAGGATTGGAGCAGCTCATCATGGCCAGAAATTCTCTTGAAGGTCCAATTCCTGCCGAGCTATGCAAACTAGTTTATCTCAAAATCTTGGACCTTTCAAGCAATAACTTATCTGGCACTTTACCATCTTGCCTTAGCCTGTCTAATATCGTGCATCTCCATTTGTCTAAAAACAGGCTAAGAGGATCATTGACATATAAGTTTTGCAACAGCTCCATGCTGGGGACTTTAGATCTCAGCCACAATCAGTTCACTGGTAGCATCCCCAAGTGCATCAACAAGTTTCCCCAGTTAAGCTACCTATTTCTAAACAACAATGATCTCCAAGGAAGGATCTCAAGGAGGTTATGTCAGTTGGATAAATTGAGATTGGTCGATCTTTCTCACAACAATTTTTTTGGCCCTATTCCTCCTTGCCTACAAGTTTCTGGACATGATGAAGATTACTATGCTCTAGATCTAATTCCAGCATTTGCTAGTGCACCGACGTTTATTCATACATTTGAATCTCTAATAGAATTTACGACCAAGAGTTTTACTTACTCTTACAAGGGGAGAATCCTAACTTTCATGTCTGGAATCGATCTTTCTTCCAACAATTTGTCAGGTGAGATCCCTCAAGGACTTGGAAAACTTAACAAGTTGCATGCACTAAACTTATCCCACAATAGCTTGACAGGGCAAATCCCCATGACATTTTCAAATCTAAAGGAAATCGAGAGCTTGGATCTTTCTTTTAACAGATTGAGTGGGAGCATCCCTGCTCAGCTTATTGAATTGCACTTCTTAGAAGTTCTGAATGTTTCATACAACAATTTGTCTGGCCATACACCTAAGCGAGTTGAACAGTTTGCAACATTTGATGAGAGTAGCTACAAGGGCAATCCTTTTCTCTGCGGGGAGCCACTGCAAAGAAACTGCTATGGAATACCCCGAAATTCCACTGCCAATGCTAGAGAAGATGATGATGATTTTTCAGTCGTGGACATGTTCTACATCAGTTTCGTCATCTCTTACATTATTGCCCTATTAGCCGTTGCCGCAATTTTGTGGATAAATCCTTATTGGAGGCGAGCATGGTTTTATTATGTAGATACGGTGGCCTCTTCTTGTTACTACTTTGTACTGGACCATCTTCCCAAACACCTTTTTTAATGAAGTGAATGTTTGTACTTTCGCTTTACTGGGTTCGTATGGTCCTTGGAAAAGAATAATATGCTTTAGTTTCCTTCAATTTTCTTGTTGAAACCTTATCTCTACAATGAAATGTTAGATTGGCAAAAAAAAAAAAAATGAAATGTTAGAGAAACTAATAAACGGCTATGCTTGTTTTTGTTTCAGTGAAGCCATTGGAGCTTCTCCACTATGATGTTTTTGTTTCAGTGAAGCCAAAGCAAGTTTTAGTACATGGAGATGTTTATTGATGATTAGTCAAGATGCATCTAGTTGTATTTTATGAAGGAGAAATCTAAAACTTTATCAGATACTTGCTACAATTTAGTGATAGTTGGCACTAGTGTGCAGCAGAGATGGTTGATTGGTTTAGGTATCAACGAAAAAAATGGTGTTGCCAAAAGAAAGAATTAGCATGAAGACAGTTGTTGGCCCAAGTGCAACCAAGAGGGGGGTGAATTGGTTGGGTTTCAAATCAAACCAAAAATGAGTTCTTGAACCTTCAAACTCAAAGTTAAATTTGAGGAACAATAATTAACTCTATTTTACTCAGAAAATGATTACCACAATTCACCTAGAATTTGCTTTGAAAGCTATCTTTGAAGTAGTTTTGAAAACAAGCAAGTTCAACCAAAACAAAGGTGCATAAAACACCAACCAAAACCAAAACTCAAGTAGGTAGAAGGAAGAAGAAACTTGGACAAGGGAATTTTTATAGAGGTTCGAACTCTCCTCTTGAGAGCCTACTCCTCTCCTCAAGCTCACCACTTGAGAGTTTTCTTCTCTACTATGAACCACAATGATACACAATTCCTTGGTAGTTTTCTCTACCACAATTACTCACTAGTTTTCCTAAAGGCTAACTAGAAACCTCACCAACACCCTTCCCCTCACTAGTTTTCCTAGAGGCTAACTAGAAACTTCACCAACTCAATCTCACCAAATGGTGTTTACAAGGTTACAAAGTGGTAAGAACAATAAAAGCTCTCAAAGCTAGATAAACAAGTGAAAGCTCATTCTCTTAGCATTTCTCAAACTCAAGCTCTTTGAAGATTAAATCTCTTTTCTAGTTGCCAAGAGTTGTTTCCAAAGTGTTTCTCCATGTTTTTATACTCATATGGGGGCCAAAGAGACGTTGGAAACCTGCTGGAAGTGCCTGAAAAGTTTCCTTAAAATTTGGAGAGCCGTTGTTCTGTTTTACGCAAAAATGCAGCTTTCCCAGATTTCGTGTTAAGTCCTGAGTTTAACCTAAACTCAACTTCTCTCTCCAACGGTCAAAAGCAGCAGGAGACAGGTCATAAAAAGTTCTGTCATAGTGTCCAGGTGGCGTTCTTTGATTCGTCCGCGTCACATTTCAGATCTTGACTCAAATCGCGCCAGTCGTAGAATTTGAACAAAGCTCTCAAACGTCGACTTAACAGGTTAAAATAGAATTTTAACGCGTTGCCTGATTCTCCAAAAAGTCACAGGAAACTTAACTCTCGAATTAACCCAGTTTAACGTGTTAAAGTGTAATCCTGGGAGCAAGTTAAACTTGGGTGAAAGAAATACCTGTTAAACTGAGACTTTAATGGATTAAACTTGAAACAACACCAAAACACTTGTCATTTGGAAATCAAAACTTGATTCAAACATTAACCTAAGTTAATAACCTACTAATTTCTTTTCAAAAGCAATTTTTCCTCAATATTCTTAAAACATATTTTTTGAGATAACACTTGAAATACTTAGAATTTGAGCACAACTTTAACAAATCTATTTTGACCCAATAAAATGATATTAAACACAATAACACAATACACTTGTCATCATCAAAATTAAATATTTACTTGGAACAAATCCAACAACAGTATTGGATTTCACTTCTATAGCAAGTTTGTGTGAATATGCTAGTTGCAATGGCAAGTGATCATTATTTTGTCATTACATGTGATTTATTTGTATTATGTCAACTTCCATAAATTCCTAACTGATAATTATCATATAATTGGTCCAAGCTTATCTTTAAAGTTCTTTATGTCTTATTTGCTTCAATGTACTTTGCCAAGTGGAGAAAGTGAGCTTCAACTACAACTTAACAGACTGACACAAATGCTGCAATAACCAATGTAACCAATGTACAAATCCTTGTTTTACCAAAAGTTATGTCATGTGCTTTTAACTTTGAGAAACATTTCAGCCAAGAAGGTTCAGCTCTTCTCTGTGAAGTATATCTAAATTACGACCTAAGCATGGCCAAAAAAGAGAGAGAAATCCATTGAAACAGAATTCAGTACTTTGTTAGTGATACCGAGTTGATTGATGATTGATCTATGTTGTTTTCTAGTTGTGGCACTACAATAATCAAAGTCATAGATTCTTGCAATGATCAAATGTTAGTACTATTATATTCCACTATATTGCCAAAAAGAATGTTACAAGAGAAGCCTTTCAAATCATGCATATGGATTAATTTCAAGTTCAAGATTTGAGTTGAGCTGCTCATTCATGGTTCAACACACCCTTCTTGCAGCTTGCTTGTTGATCCAGGAAGTTAAGGTCGAAGGAGGGGCAATCACCTTCCTGGCCTTCCTGCTGCAGGGCATGGCTTTTGCTTTCCCGAATGAGGGGATCGCGCGTTCTTCTGGAACTACACCATCTGAATCTTTCTCTTGTTAACTTGTGCATCACGGTACTGTTGATTCAGTTTCCTGATGCTCTCTTCCAATCTGTCTTCATATGAAACAGATGTTGGCAGCGCAGCTTTCTCAGCCCTGTCTGCTTCTCTCTGCTTCGAAACCGCCATCATCATCTGACCCGCTGTTGTCTTCCTAGCCTTTTGATCTTCTTCTTTCTTTGCCAATGTCTCTTTCTCGACTTTCTGATCAAGCTCGACATGGCTTGCTTGGTTCTCATGCAAGGCCAGAATCTTTAGCCTGATGATGCATCGCTTCTTCTTATCATCAGCCTTCCCTTCTTCCGCCATAATCAATCTGCTCTGCCCAGAATCGTTGCTTGGAGGATTCTGATCTGTAGTCACGTAGACCTTCCTCCAGAATCTGAGGCACTCTTTGCCGCAACTCTTTGGGCCACTTTGTCTCAGCCACCGAAAAGAAGGTGTCCATGAATCGGAAAGCCTCCTCCTTGTTGCTTTGGAGGAGGCGCTTCTCCAACTGCTCGCTGAAGTTGATTAGGGAAGCCATTACTGATGATTTGAAGAAAAATACTGCTGCAAGCCAGTTCTTATGTAGACCATCCCCAATCAAATCCTATTCCTTTTAAAGGATTCCTAGCCCTAAACGATTCAGTCAAATCCTATTCCTTGAAGGATTTTGGCGAATTGATTGCCGCGTAGGGTGGCTTTTCTTGTAGGGCAAGCCACACAGCGGTCCATTACTATCTTCTATTAAATCAAATCCTATTGATTCCTGCCCTTAAAGTAGTTAAGGGACCCTTCCGCTAATTTCCCCACCTAATAGAACCAGAATCCCTAACTGGCTATGACGGTTAAAAGAAACAAAAAATTACTTTGAACATTATCGAATGATCTAGTGTTACATAAAAAGTATAGATTAATCATGTATAGACATCATAATTATGATATATGAGATATTTCTACAAAAAAAAAATAATATATGAAACACTAAAATATCATCTATGCTCGCAAAATATTCTAATCTTATGGATCGTATGTAATAATACATATTGATTTTAATTGTTATAAATCAATGAATAATGGTACAACTAAAAAATAATACAAAATTTTGTTTTGTGAAACTGTTGTTCCTAGTAATTTGTAGAACTTACTTGTGTAGAGTTTTATTTTATCTTCACACCATTTCATTTTAGAAGTTCATAGTTAAATACTGAAAGACAATGGTGATCTTCATAAAATTAAAATTAAAGTTGACATTGAAAACGCACTAAATGTAAATGTATACATTAATTCCACTAAAAGAATGTTACAAGAGAAGCCTTTCAAATCATGCATATGGATTAATTTCAAGTTCAAGATTTGAGTTGAGCTGCTCATCCATGGATCACCAAACCCTTCTTGCAGCTTGCTTGTCGATCCAGGAAGTTAAGGTCAAAGGAAGGGCAATTGTCTTCCTGGCCTTCTTGCTGCAGGGCATGGTTTTGCTTTCCCGAAGGAGGGGATCGCGTTCTTCTGGAACTCCACCATCTGAATCTTTCTCTTGTTAACTTGTGCATGACGGTACTGTTGATTTAGTTTCCTGATGCTCTCTTCCAATCTGTCTTCGTCTGAAACGGGTGTTGGCAGCGCAGCTTTCTCAACCCTGTCTGCTTCTCTCAGCTGCGAAACCGCCCTCATCATCAAACCCGCTGTTGTCTTCCTTGTCTTCTGATCTTCTTATTTCTTTGCCAACTTCTCTTTCTCGACTTTCTGATCAAACTCTACATGGCTTGCTTGGTTCTCACGCAAGGCCGGAATCTTTAGCCTGATGATGCATCTCTTCTTCTTCTTATCAACCTTATCTTCTTTCGCCATAATCAATCCGCTGGATTGTTTGGAAGAAACCAGTAAAAGATAAAGAGCTGGATTGTAAGATCGCCATAATCAACCTTCCCGAATGTGTCATGGTCATAAAGTTCAAGCATTAGCATATCATGCAATCCATCCTCCACAACAAAGTCAAAGGTTTGGTTCCATACCGGGCTCAAGCTGTCATTAACAACCTGAGAAGAAAATGTCTTAGATCTTAATCCAAACTCCACAGCAGAACCCCTTTAAATAATGCCCATTCTGTACATTCATTACAAGCAGGTGCAATGTTGAAAAATCATGGTGAAGCTACACTTGGAAGTTGCTATAGAAGCATTGCAGTGGCAAGAGGAATATTTATGCCATAAAAGAAAGTATGAGAAAAGAGACAAGTTGCATGATCGAGCCTTCTTGAGAAGAATTAGATCTCAAAATGGATTTCCTTTCATAAATCAGACCTTACCCTTGTTCTACTTTTAGTCTCTGATTTTTTCATGCTGACTACAACAAAGGGGTCAGCCTTCCCCATAAAATCTGCAACGGGTAAATCTTCAGCAGATATCACTGTTACTGATAGTACTCCCTCTAACAATGACTTCCTTTTTCTTGTGTGTGACGCCATTTCCATTTGCAATGGCTTCTCTCCCGTTGACTCCATTTTTAAGAACCTTTTCCAAAGAGGTAAATGAGACGGTTGATGCAAATGGGTTAGCAAAGCCGTTCTCCTTGCCTGAGGGGCAGTATAAAAAATATACTGTTTGTAGCGAAAATGAATATTCAAACCTGTACATATAACTCGTCAGAAAGACAAGAATTACCATGACATATAGCGTAAAAAAGATTCACAAAATCAACTCCTAAACTGTGAAGCATTAGTGAAGTTAAATTTAGGGCATGTTCACTTGCCTTTCCTTTTAAGCAATTTGTGAAAGAAAACACAATTAATTCAACCAAAATAGCACGCTCCCACATCACAAGTATAATTTTCAGTTAGTTTCATCTCAAATAAAGGACTGCTCTGTTAATCAGATGTCCCTGGAGCACGAAAGCAAAGCTGGACAGAAACGTGCAGAAGGAGGACTCTTCTTTGTTCCACAAACAGTTGCTGGAAGATTCACTAAATCTATTTGTTATGATTGCTTAGATACATTATGTTGTTAGTTGAGTTATGTAAGCTGTTTTTCAGCTAGTTAGTTGTAAAAGATTAGGAAAGTAATCTTATCTTCTTATGTATTTAAGTTTGATGAAGTAAATGAAAAAGTAAGCTATTCCAGCATTCGTTTTAGCTTCTAAAAACCAACGTTGCTTTCCTGCATTTTTCCTCCAAAAACCAACAAATTGGTATCAGAGCTCATTTTCTCAACGGGACCTGAGCACAAAAAAACCAGTCCAAATGGATGCTGAAACACCCTTCAACGTTCTTGCACCTCCAGTCTTCAATGGTTCAAATTTTCAAGCTTGGTCCATCAGAATGCAGGCTTTCCTCGAGGCCAATGACTTGTGGGAAGCCATTGAAGAAGATTATGAAGTACTCCCACTGCCAGAAAAACCAACCATGGCTCAAATAAAGAACCACAAAGAGAGGAAGCAAAGGAAGTCCAAAGCAAAGGCCACATTGTTCTCAGCCGTGTCATCTTCAATCTTCAACAGGATAATGACACTTCAATCTGGCAAGGAGATATGGGACTACCTGAAACAAGAATATGAAGGTAGTGAGAAGATCAAAGGCATGCAGGCATTGAATCTGCTGCGAGAATTTGAAATGCAAAGGATGAAGGAGACGGAACCTGTCAAGGAATACTTTGATAGGCTTCTAAACATAGCAAATCAAGTAAGGCTGCTGGGCTCAAAGCTTGAGGATGCCAAGATTGTGCAAAAGGTTCTGGTCACTCTTCCAGAAAAATTTGAAGCCACACTGTCTTCACCGGAAAACTCTAAGAATCTGACCAGCATCACTCTAACAGAACTCTTAGGTGCCTTGCAAGCTCAAGAACAAAGGAGACTTATGAGACAAGAAGGTTTTGTGGAAGGTGCTCTCCAGGCCAAGACACCAAACACAAAAGGCAAGGTAGATAAAAGAAGAAAGGAATGATCAAAAGCAAGTTTAGCTGCCAAAGGTGGAACCAACCCAGTTCAGAAAAATCCATGTCCCCACTGCAAGAAACCCAATCATCCACCTGAGAGATGTTGGTGGAGGCCAGACCGCAAATGCAATAAGTGTGGTCAATTAGGACACATAGAACAAATCTGTAAGGAGCAACAGCAAACAGGAGAGGCAAAGCAGGCTGATGGTGTGGAAGAGCAACTGTTCACAGTGAGCTCCTTTGCAAGCACAACAGAAAGTTGGTTAATAGATAGTGGCTGCACCAACCACATGACGCATGACATAAAGTTGTTTAAGGAGCTGGACAGATCAGTGTCATCCAGAATAAGGATTGGAAATGGTGATTACTTAGAAGCAGAAGGCAAAGGAACCATAGCCATCAAAGGACACACAGGTTTGAAGTTAATTTCTGATGTACTCTATGTTCCTAACATAGATCAAAACCTGTTAAGTGTTGCCCAGCTGCTTGAAAAAGGCTTCAAGGTACATTTCGAAGGTGGTTGCTGCGTAATAAAGGATGGGGCAGACAAGGATATTTTCAAAGTCAGAATGCAGAACAAGAGCTTTGCACTGGACTTGGTAAAAGAAGATCAAGCGACAGTAATGGTGACAGGAGGTGACACCATGCTATGGCACAGAAGGTTAGGACATTTCCATCATGGTGCTCTACAGCATCTGAAGAAGAGAGAAATGGTTGAAGGCCTGCCTGCACTCGAGGAAAACCTACCCTTGTGTGCAGCATGTCATCTTGGGAAACAAAGTAGGCTACCTTTCCCACGAAGCAAAACATGGAGAGCAACCAGGAAGCTTCAGTTGGTACACACTGATGTAGGTGGCCCTCTTAAAACTCCATCCCTAAATGGAAGTAAGTACTATCTGACTTTCATTGATGACTATACAAGGATGTGTTGGATCTACTTTCTGAAACAAAAATCAGATGTTGCTGATATTTTCTGGAAATTTAAGGCCTGGATTGAGAATCAAAGTGGCACAGAATTACTGACTATAAGGTCAGACAATGGGGGAGAATACACTTCAGCAAGGTTCAACCAATTCTGTCATGAAGCTGGTATAGAACATCAAAAAACTGCTCCTTACACCCCTTAACAGAACGGAGTAGTTGAAAGAAAGAATAGAACAATCATGGAAATGACCAGATGCCTACTTCATAACAAAGACTTGCCAAAGAAATTCTGGGCAGAAGTAGCAAACACTGCTGTGTTCCTGCTAAACAGACTACCCACCAAGGCAGTAGAAGGAAAAACTCCATTTGAAGCTTGGTATGGCTTCAGGCCAAGGGTTCAAAACTTTAAAATTTTTGGCTGTCTATGTTTCTCTTATGTACCTCAGGTAAAAAGAGACAAGCTGGACAAGAAGGCAGAAGCTGGGATTTTTGTGGGCTATAGTCAAACCTCAAAGGCCTACAGAATCTTCCTCCCACAATGCAGCAAGCTCACTGTTAGCAGAAATGTGGAATTCTTTGAAAATGAAAAGTGGAGCTGGAACAAAGAAAAGGAAGACGCAAAAGAGCTTTCATTCGTTGAGGAGACTGTGGATGTTGATGACCCTCCTATGAGAGGAACCAAGACATTAGCTGAGATCTATGACAGCTGCAATGTAGCTGTGCTTGAACCAGAAGGGTATGAAGCTGCTGCCCATGATTCTAAATGGGTAGAGGCAATGAAGGAGGAGCTAAGGATGATTGAAAAGAATCAAACCTGGGAGCTAGTGGACAGACCATTACACAAGAAAGCAATAGGAGTCAAATGGGTTTACAGAACCAAACAAAATCCTGATGGTTCTGTGAACAAAAATAAAGCCAGACTAGTGGTGAAGGGCTATGCACAGATATTTGGAGTGGATTTCTCATAAACATTTGCTCCTGTGGCAAGGCTTGATACAGTAAGGTTGCTGATGGCTTTGTCTGCACAAAAGGGGTGGATAATACATCAAATGGATGTCAAGTCAGCCTTCCTAAATGGCTATCTGAAGGAAGAGATTTATGTTGAACAACCAGAAGGTTTTTCTGTCCAAGGAGAAGAGGACAAAGTATATTTACTGAAGAAGGCTCTGTATGGTTTGAAGCAAGCTCCTAGGGCTTGGTACAGCAAGATAGATTCCTATCTAATTAACTTAGGTTTCAAACAAAGCCTCAGTGAATTCACCTTATCTGTAAGGAATGCTGACACTCAAATGCTTATTGTGTCTCTGTATGTTGATGACCTCTTAGTGACAGGAAGCAGCAAGGAGATAATAAGGTGGTTCAAGGACAGGATGATTGAGGTGTTTGAAATGACAGACCTTGGAGAGATGAAGTATTTCTTGGGTATGGAAATAAAACAGAAACAGCAAGGAATTTTCATGAACCAGCACAAGTATGCCCTGGAGATACTGAAGAAGTTTAAAATGGGTGAATGCAAGCCTGTCTCCACACCAATGAATCCAAAAGAAAAGTTCAGCAAGGAAGATGACCCTGAGAAGGCAAACGAGGCTGTGTACAGAAGCCTCATTGGCTGTCTTATGTATCTAATAGCAACAAGACTTGACATTATGCAAGCTGTGAGTATTTTGTCCAGGTATTTGCATTGTGCGAGTTCCATACACTTTCAAGCAGCAAAAAGAATAGTCAGATACATCAAAGGCACAACAGATTATGGTTTAATGTTTGGAAAAGTTAAGGATTATGCTTTACAAGGTTATTCAGATAGTGATTGGGCTGGGTGCATTGATGATATAAGGAGTACTACTGGTTACAGCTTTAAGCTTGGAACAGCTGTATTCTCTTGGTGCTTAAGGAAGCAAGATGTGGTGGCTCAATCCACAGCTGAAGCAGAATACGTGGCTGCCTGTGCCACGACTAATCAAGCACTTTGGCTGAGAAAGCTAATGAAGGACCTCCATGAAGAGCAGAATGAAGGAACTACAATTTTTGTAGATAACCAAGCTGCAATATCTATGTCCAAAGATCCTGTGTTTCATAGGAAGACTAAACACTTCAAACTGAAGCTGTATTTCTTGAGAGAAGTTCAAAAGGAAGGAGAAGTAAGGCTCCTTCACTGCAATACACAAGATCAACAGGCAGACATTTTCACCAAAGCATTACCTAAAGCTCGGTTTGAGGATCTAAGGGAAATACTAGGAATTGTGAGCTCCAAGGACAAGGAGGAGTGTTAATCAGATGTCCCTGGAGCACGAAAGCAAAGCTGGACAGAAACGTGCAAAAAGAGGACTCTTCTTTGTTGCACAAACAGTTGCTGGAAGATTCACTAAATCTATTTGTTATGATTGCTTAGATACATTATGTTGTTAGTTGAGTTATGTAAGCTGTTTTTCAGCTAGTTAGTTGCAAAAGATTAGGAAAGTAATCTTATCTTCTTATGTATTTAAGTTTGATGAAGTAAATGAAAAAGTAAGCTATTCCAGCATTCGTTTTAGCTTCTAAAAACCAACGTTGCTCTCCTACATTTTTCCTCCAAAAACCAACATGCTCCAACTATTAGCATGATCTATAATCTATGGTAAGTGCAACAAAAAGACTATAACCATAAAACGTTTCCCCATCAACTTTCATGAATGACACAAAATTTCCTCTATATGCAAACATTACAAGCCAAATCTTCAACTGATCACCCATATAATTTACGAACTTCAAAAAAAGGAGAAGTATAACAAGGAATCACTCATCCTTTGACCTCGGCTTCAAGAAGTAGTATGATAGGGGAAAACCAAATAAAAAAGGGGGACAGCTAGTGATAGATGACGAACTCAGAATGTATGTCCAAAACACCAGGACTTGTATATCTTTAATCAGACACTTGTGTGCATATATCTTGACTGTGAGATTTAGAAAAGAAATTTATTCATTCTTCTAATTTTACGGTGGAAATGAATCTCCAGGTTTGACTAGTAAAAACATCAATTGTTGAAACTTCCAGTGTATATTCGAGCCCATGTAGAAAACATATGGTTATGTGGCAACATGACAATGTATTGATATTATTCAACAACCACCAATTTCATTCACTTCCAGTAAAAGACAGAAAAATAAGTTACAAGTTTTAGAAAACTTCACTGTTACTGTGCTCATGTACAGGTTGTCCAAAAACAAGTTGAAAGCGTTAGGCAAGCAACCAACATTGCAAGACATAAAAACCAGCTGTTGCAGAAGGAAAAAATGAAAAGCACTTGGACTGCCTGAGAGAGACAATAAATCAACATCCCAACTGCCCCCGGTTTTTGTTGTCTCTCTGAACCTCCAAGTCCTTAACCAGACTCAACCAGACATCCTTCACTCTACCAGGTTCAAGTTCACTTAGTCGTACTTGAGCACATCCAATGAGCTCAGCTGCCTGAAGACCATCATCATCATAGATTTTTATCACCAAGTGCTGAGTTTCAGCATCTTCAACAACGAATTCATAGTGTTCATTCCAAATGGGATTCAGATCATTATTCTGGAGGCATGAAAAGGAAGAAAGAAGAAATGATATATTGAAAATTTGAAACAAATAAATATTCAACCAAGCTAATCATTTGGATGATAATGGGAGAGAGAGAGAGAGAGAGAGAGAGAGAGAGAGAGATGACTTACAATTGTTTTGCTGGTTTTTGTTCTATTAGGTAGCGGTCGTACGTATATTTTAGCAAAAGGATCAGATTTTCCAATAAGGTTTTTGTTTGTTAGGTTCCTTGCTTGGATAAGCTTCATCTCTAGTACTCCTTCTGGTTTCAACTCCAGGACACTTGGAGGAAAGGACAAACTCATATTAACTCCAGTATGCAGAGTTGGGGTGATGAAGCAGGAGGAAAAGCAAAAAAATCAAGTCCCTAAAATAATAAATTTAACAGCAATGCCACTGAATGCCTCTGATCAATATTTCACAAATTTTATGAGAAGTTCACCGCCGAGACGACAGAACAAAAAAATTGTTAAACATCTTGGAAGATCTGTCCATTATACCAACTCCAACAGGACAAAGGGCCTATGACTATCTGCTCTTGAGAGTTACAAGGGAGCTATGTTAGCAAAATACCTGTACATAATGATCAATATGATTAGGACAGAAATACAGAAAAATCAGGACATTCGGAGAACATAGGGAGATCAAGTATCTTGGGGAGCAATGTGATCCAAAAAGCAACTTCACCTCCCTCACCCTCTCTAACAGCAAGAGGGTGCTATTGTTTTTTTATTCAGAAAAAACAGCCATGCTAATCACTTTGGATGGTTCAGTTTATAGCAAAGAAAAATTACTAGGTTGCCACCCAATATGATGTTTAGAATTTACTTGATTAATCCTCGTAGTTCTTTTCTCTGCACTTTAATTTACTTGATTAATCCTCTTCATGCTTCGCGCTGAGCTTACACCAATTTCACCTCAAAAATTTTATATATCTCTCCATTATAAATCAAAAAGTGTGGATTCTAAGAACATATGACAGACAGAGAGAAGTGCATCATGTTTGTTAAGCAGCAACTTAATTAACAAGAAAGATGACAAAGGAGTGGATAATCATAATATAGTTCACTCTATTTAAGCAACTTGTGTCATTAACTATCCCAAACAAAAAATTAGTTTAAGCATCTCTTGCCTGCAAAAGGCAGATAGGTATTGAAAATCTTCAACAAAAAAAAAAAAAGAAAGAAAGAAAGAAAGAAAAACATTGACTAGTAAGTTTATTTGAAACAGTTGATATGCACAAGTGAAAATAAACTCGCATGAATTTACAACATTAAAACAAATAGAACTAAACAAAGCCAAGTTCACTTCCTCTAGGAGCCACGGACTTATGATTTCCTCCACAATTCCCCCTCTTCTTAAAGTTATTCTGCAAGGAAGATCATAAGGACTGGTATCAGCGAAAAAAATGGTGAATTTGGGATGCACATTATATTTGGAACCTAGTCCTTGTTTTAACAGAAGTTGTGTTGTGTGCTTTTAACTTTGAGAAAAGAGAGACAAACCCATTGAAATAGAATTCAGTGCCTTTGCTAGTGATTTCCCATAGTGATACCGAGTTCATTGATGATTGATCTATCTTTCAACTCACGGTTGATTTTTAGCTGTGGCAATACAATAATTGAAGTGAAAGAAAGGACAATGGAAGAGAATAACTCGAATGAATATTATTAGCCTTTGTAGGACAGTATATATACAGCCTAATTACTGCTACAATTTTGGTTATACTCTACAATCAAGGATTTTATATGGTAAACATATATTTACTATAAATAACAGATTGTCTTTCCAACATGAAGTCGTAGATTTTTTGTAGAAATCATATGTTAGTACTATTATATTCCACTATATGTCAAAAAGAAGGGTACAAGAGAAGCCTTTCAAATCATGTATGTGGATTAATTTACAAGTTCAAGATTTGAGTTGCGCTGCCCATCCATGGATCACCACACCCTTCTTACAGCTTGCTTGTCGATCCAGGAAGTCAAGGTAGAATGAGGGCCGATTGTCTTCCTCGCTTTCTTGCTGCAGGGGATGGCTTTTGCTTTCCCGAAGGAGGGGATCTCGTTCTTCTGGAACTCCACCATCTGAATCTTTCTCTTGTTAACTTGTGCAGCACGGTACTGTTGATTCAGTTTCCTGATGCTCTCTTCCAATTTGTCTTCATCGGAAACAGGAGTTGGCAGCGCAGATTTCGCAGTCCTGTCTGCTTCTCTCTGCTGCGAAACCGTCCTCATCATCTGACCCGCTGTTGTCTTCCTTGCCTTCTGATCTTCTTCGTTCTCTGCCAACGTCTTTTTCTTGACTTTCTGGTCAGACTCGACAAGGCTTGCCTGGTTCTCACGCAAGACTGGAATCTTTAGCCTGATGATGCATCTCTTCTTCTTCTCATCAGCCTTCTCTTCCTTTGCCATAGTCAATCCGCTCTGCCCAGAATCTTTGCTAGGAGGATTTTGATCAGTAGTCTCGTAGACCTTCTCCAGGATCTGAGGCACTCTTTGCCGCAACTCTTTAGGCCACTTTGTTGCAGCCACCGAAAAGATGGTGTCAATGAATCGGAAAGCCTCCTCCTTGTTGCTTTGGAGGAGGCGCTTCTCCAACTGCTCGCTGAAGTTGCTTGGGGAGGCCATAAGTGATGATTTTAAGGAAAATAAGTCCGCAGAAGGGTCCTCTCCTATTTATAACGAATGCGCATTTGTTGTAGGGCAAGACCATCTTCAATCAAATCCAATTCCTTAAAGGATTCCTAGCCCTTAAAGGAGTCAGCCAAATCCTAGGATTCTAGGATTTTTCTTTGATAATTAAATTCCAGAGTACGCCTATCTTCGGTAAAATCCTACTAATTCCAAACAATTTGAGGATTTAATAAAATGCTAACCCTTAGAGGATTCAAGGTTTTGGTAGGTTGTGAACGATAAAGGTGCTAAATAATTTAATAAAGCTTATTTTTTGTGATCAAATTTGAACATAGACAAATAATTTAGAGTATTCTATAAGAAGCAGATTAGTAATGTACAACTAAAAGCAAATTATTTTGTTTTCCAATTTTTTGTTATCTTTTTTTTTTTTTGTATTACTTCCAATTTTATTTGTTATTTTCTTTCCAATTTTATTCCTTTTTATTTTTTAAATTTGTCAACCTTTTTTTTTTTCTTAGTCGTTGGAGCAAAATAGCTACCACGGATCATGACATGTAGGCAAACTGCATTGGTGAAATCAATGAGCTTTTCCGATTGATCAAGACTAGATCTTAGAAATCAACAAGCTTTTCCTACATATTCTTTTATGACTTATTGTTTTTTCTTTTATGAATATATTATTTTCAGTTCTTATATACTTTTTTTATGCATTGCTGCTTATTCTTTTATAAATTTGTTTTTTTTCTTTCTTTTATGGAATATTAGAAAATTTCAGAAGGAGTCTGAACTGCTGAATCTAAAACATAAGAAGAGCTGAAGTTTGACCTTACAATTGACTTTCAATTGGAAGGAAAATTAAGAGCTCAAACTTTGCAGGATTGTTTGTTGCAGAATTTGGGATTTGCGCAAAGTCTGAAACTTGAGTTAGGCAGTGAAATACTGAAGTATGAACAAGAATCTTATAAAAAGGCAAAGTGTGACTTGCTGGTTGACTTGGAGCTAGAAGCGATTGGTGAGCTTGAAACTTTACATAGGGTAAATTGCAACTTGTTGAGACCATTTTGGGTGGAAAATAACCCGGCTAAAGAGGAAAAGGCAGATGACACTAAATTGCAACTATGAGTGGCATATTTTGTTCTGGCTGGCCAACCAGTGATTTACGATTGTGAACCAGTTCCTTTTGATGAAAGAAAAATGTCCGGAAAATTTGAAGCATTTTTGCTTAGCAGAAATCCAGTTGGATCCCCCTAGGCCTCAGTTTCTATTATACTAACCTGCAGATGTAGAGCTGCTTCAAATTCTGGGAGGAAGACTTCTAAACTGAGGTTTGAAGGTTGGAACAAGTTACATATGATCTAAAGAGGGATTCTGCAAACTTTGACTGAATTTAGAGCATTAAAACTCAAGAAAACACTTTGAGTTCCAATTTTCTGTTAATACTACCTGCAGAAAAAGAAAATGTTCAAAATATTTAAAGGAGACATCCAAATTGGAGTTTTTGAGTTGGCGCAGGTTTATTGTATTCTAAGAGAGGTGACTGCAAGATTTTGTGCCATTTGAAACACTGGAACTCAAGATGGTCTCTTAAAATCAAGATTTCTACTAAGACAGTCTACGGAACTAGATGTTCTTCAAACATTGGGTTGTAAGCTTCTAAATTGGGGTTTAAAGGCTAAGACAAGTTTTACAAGAATAAAAGAAGGTCTCTGCAAAGTTTGGTTAAGTTTGGAACGCAAGAACTCAAAATGACTGCCTAGTTTCAAGTTTTCTGCCATAACAACCAGCAGAGCTGGAAGAGCTTCAAACTTTGGGAATTTGATCTTTAATTTGAAATTTCATGATTAAGAAAAATTTCCTATACTGAAAAAGAGTTTTATGCAAAATTTGATGCCATTTGGAGTTGCAGCACTAAAAAAGAACCCTGAATTAAAGATGCAAGTTGCTGAAACATGCATAAGATGGTCTATTGGAGCAAGTTTGACCTATGTTTGACTTCAAGCTAGAAAAAGTGGTTGGAGCTGAGATTTTGCAGTCAGGTGCCATAGGTAAAAACGGACTAATTAAACTCAATAGAGATGCAAGGAAACTTGGTTTGATAGGAAAGTGAGGAGGAAACTTATATATTTTGAGGGCCTTATGCTAAATTGAGTGGCCAAACTATGATTTAGGGAATTGAATATGTTTCATTGAATCAGAGAACTGTAACTGCAAAGTTTTGCTAAGATATGATATGCAGAGGTTAGTGAATGCACCAAAAGTAAGCATTCTTGCTTAAGCAACCTGCAGAACAAAACATGCTTCAAACTTTGCATAAGGGATATCTAAATTGAAGTCTTGGGGCTGAGACAAGTTACTTATGCCTAAAATAGGATTCTTACAAAGTTTGAACCATTTTAGACGAGTAGAACACAAAATCACCCCACAAACTCCTGTTTCTGAAAGCTGTGGCCAGCAGAACTGGTCAAATACCAAATTCTGGTTCTGAAGCCTTGAACTGAGATTTTCGGATTAAAAAATGTTTCATTATGAAAACGAAACCAGACTGGAAATTTTGGCTGAGTTATGAAATGCAGAAGTTGGAAAACTCAGCAAAAACCAGGCTTTTGAACTCCTGCAATCTGCAGAATTGATAATGCTTCAATCTTTGGGATTGGATTGGAATTATGGGCTGAAATTTTGAAGTCAAGTTTACCCAAATATTAAGGGCTTTTCTACCAATTTTCACTAAATTTGGGGCAGCAGAACTTAAAATCACCCCCAAGTGAGCTAATCTGCTAACATAACCAGCAGAGACACTTTTGCTTCAAACTTTAGGGAAATGGCCTCAAATTTTGGATTCATGAGTTTGGGAAATTTACATATTGGTAAGAGAAGTTCCTTTCAGTTTTTGGTGGCATTTGGAGCATTGGAACTCAGTATTGCCCTTTGAGTACAAGATAATGCTCAAAGAACCCGCAGGAAAGGAATTACTTCAAATTTTTGGAAGAATACTTATAAATTGATAAATTGGGGCTGAGATAAGTTCATTGTGAGTAAGAGAAGATGACTGGAATGTTTGGTGCTAATTAGAACACTGAAACTCAAGATACCCTTAAAAACCAAGAGTGCAGCTAAGATAACCAGCTAAGATACCCTTAAAAATAAGCTTCAAACTCTTAAGAGAAGGCTTCAAACTTGAAATTTTGAAGCTGGAATAAGTGTTGAATGATTACGGATGGTCACTGAAAAATTTTTCTGAGTTTGGAGTAGTAAAACTAAAAAATGGCCCTTGAAGTTGCTGATGCACGTTTGCAAAACCTGTTTAGAAGGCTCAATGGAGCAGGTTTGACTCTAGTTGGACTTTGAGGAAGGAGATAGAATTTTAAAATGAGATTCTCCAGATTTATTTATGCCTTTAAAATGGATGTGTTCATGACCATAAACCAGAGTTTTGGACTAGAAATTGGACTCTGCTTTTGGCTGCAAATTAAAGATAGTATTGCTCTATGAAGGTGCATGAGCAATACTCATGGTCTGTGAGCACACTTAGCTACTGTAGAGTGGTTTTTAACTGAAGTATTATGTGCGGGACTGAGTTTGTTAAGTCTAGAAAGGGTCTGCAAGATATAGAAGTGTATGATCAGCAGCATTGCTGAACATTTCTATGGCAGTACCCTTGAAAGATTCAAGGTTTGACTCATCCTTTGGCAATCAACAAAGTGAGTTGGTTGGCTCAGGAAACTTCATATATGAGTCAAGAATAATGGATAAAACTTGTTTAAGACAAGAAATTAGTGCACTAAAGGTCAGACAAGTGAAATGCAGCAAAAACAGTAAGAACTTGAAAGGTTTGACCTATAGTTTGACTTTCAGCATTTCATGCCTATTGAAGCTGGAAATTGGTGTGTAGACCAGGCATAAAATCTGGAACTTGATGGACTGAAAGGGGTGAATGATTGGATGAGAACTACTAGTATTTCTGTGAAATCAGCTCTAAGGCTACTATCTTTGACTCACTGTTTGACCATCAACTAAAATCAATTATTGATCATGAAAATTTACATGTGAGTCAAGGCTTATGGTTGGAAATTAGTCTAAAGGAAGGGATCTAGAAAACTGAATGCACTGTATTGAGAATTTTGTGGAACCAGTTCAAGAGCTACACGATAACCTATTTGTTGACTTTCCACAAGTTTTACTGGATGAAGTTGAAACTTCCTATTTGGGTTCAAATCAATGCTGGAAACTTGCCTGAGTTGTGAACCAGGAAGTTAAACTGCAGAGAACCTAAATTTCTTGTAGGATTGCCTGTGAATGAACAAGGTTGGCAAAGTGGTTGACCTTATGTTTGAGAGAAGCTTTGAACCTAAGATTCTAAAGAATTCCATGATTCCATATTTTTCATTGTACGAGAATCTCAACTGAACAAGCAAAGGAAGACCTGAACATGTTGAAGTCACCCGGACTAAGAATGATGTCTTAAAAGGCGAAAATTTGGTTCCTTGTTTGACAAGAAAAAATTTGGAGGACCAAAGTTTTGTAGGGGGCAGAAATTGTCATGGCCTAATTTTACCAAGACAGAGGTGGGTTGTTTTTACAAGAAAATCATGAAGAAATTTCAAAGACCAGGGACTAGTTGACAGAGGTTAAGGAAGTTGTTGGTTGATTCAAGTAAAATTGAGTCAAGGACTCAATTGCACAATTGAAATATATTTGAGTACAAAAGGTTGATTTCTAATCTAGTGCCTTGATTGAAAAACAATAAGCCTTGAAGGAATTGTTTGACCAAAGTAAGAGTCAATTTGTTTATTGAGAGCAAGTCACCAAGTGTCTGTCAGAGGGTTGGATTGACAAAATTTATGAAATTATGGACTGTTTTAAAAGAAATCAGAAAAATTGGGACTAGCCAGGGGCTAAGGGATCTAATTGCTTGAACATTACGATTTACGAATTGGAGGTTTTACTTAACAAGAAGCTCAGGACTCAATTAAATGATTTGGAAAACCTTGGATAGAGAAGTTCAAGGTGGTATCTGAATAGATTAAAGAAGTGTGGGCTGAATTGCTAGAAAAGAGAAGTTGAAGGATTAAAGATGGGTTTTGAGCCCCATTAATGAAACTAAGCGAGCAGCTGGCTGTCTTCTTTACGGACAGCACATCCATTGACCAGAATTGGTCTCAGAAACCATTGTTTTCTTGCACGCATAGAAGGAAGAAAGATTAAAAGATTGGAAAAATAAGAACAGTTGCTGTGTTTTTGCTAAAATACATGACCACGTTGCTCGGTTTCCATGGCTATTAAAACAGCAGCAGTTGAGTAGGAGAGTCGCAGCTGCAAGGGCAATAAAAATCTGGCCATTTTTGCTTCGATTCAAGCTGGGTAAGAGAAACTCTTCTAATTTGTTCAGCAATTTGTTCATCTGGTTGCTATGATGCTTTAATTCCTGATTTTCTAGGGTTGGTTCTGGAGCTTTAAAGGTGTTGAACAGCTAAGATGCACCGATGAAACTAGTTTTGTGGTTGTAAGGCTCGGGTTACCTTGGAAATCACCTTGCTTATTGATTAAGCAAGAATGATGAGGTTTATGGTGCAACAAGGTCTGATTTTGCTTAGGACCGAGAAAAATTATTCAAGGGAAGGGACAATCCTATAACTTGCGATTCTAATTCTATTTAAAGCTAATATTGCTAGATTTCTATTGTTGTTGGTGATGAGAAGTTGTTCCTTTCCTGAGAGTAAAAGCTAGGCCAAAAGACTGTTGGTTTTCTGGTTATTGTATGAATTCTGATTTCTAAGTAATTGAGGATGTATGTAAATGCCAAATGATTGTATGAAAATATTAGGGGCTAAGGGGTACCCTAGGTTGTGTCAATAATTACATTAACAGCTTTGGGTGTCTATGTAATGTTCTAACTAGATATGTTATGAGCAAACATTAGGATTCTAGTTTTGGGTTAGACCGACTCAATTTCTAGATCTGGAGCTATATGATTTTTAACCAAATAACTTAAATTAAATTAATTAAAATAAATGAAGGCGATATGAAATACTTGCTAGGCCCTAAGGCTATTTAGCTGGTGTTGTGGTGTGTATGTTTGTGTGTGCTTCTATGATTGGATGTGTGTGCTGACTATATTATGAATATGCTTATTTGTTTGTTATTTGTATATTGTGCATGTTTTTTATGTTTTCCTTTGGTTGCAGGTATTTTGGTTAAAAGCAAAGACAATTATTGATGTTAAACTAAAATCAAAATTCATAGTTGTTAATATCTCTTACTCATCCCCAAATATTTACATTTTGTGTAGCTAAAGTAGATGTTGCTGCTGTGTTTAAGTTGGTTTGGAGCTGAGTAATCCTCTCTCAAATGTTGTATTGAAGACCAAGTCCTAGGGTGGGACTTCCATGTCTTGGGTCCTTTACCTTGATCTGGTATCACATTAAGTGTATACGCTGTAAAGCTGAATTATTATATAATATACCTAACATTTTTTTAATGGAAATGGAAATAATTTGATTTGCCCATGATTTTTTTTACTATGTTCTATTATGGTCATATTATAGGTTTGGAATTTTCATGTCTTAAATTGCCAAATTGTACAATAATCTAATAGAAACTTACAATTTAAAAGTAATGCTATTAATGCACAGGCTAAGGACAATTTGGGCCATGACAGTTGACGGAACTCGGACAGTCGTCTAGCAAGTGTTGCTCCTGTGGTGCCAACGATTCGTGGTGACGACAACAGTGGTTCATGGCAATGGCAAGAATTTTGTGGCAACGACGATTTTTGGCAACAACGACAAATCTGGGAGTTGCTCCGAAGAAGAGGAAGGGGTTTCGAGAAGAAGGGAAGAGGAATTGCCAGATCTGAGAGTTGTTTCTCTTTTCCAAATTTGCTTTAGCCGCATAGTTTGATTCCCCTGTGAATCAAAGGCAAATGTGCCTGGCAAATATGACGATGTAGGCAGGATGTGCAGGGTGGGGATGGGACTAAGAGATAAAGACTGAGAGAGAAACGAGGTGGAGGTTCGATTTCTAGTGTTTGATTTCCAGTTTGATTTTGTAGCAGAAATCCTTTTTCCAACGGGCAGAGGTTGTCGAAATCGTGGTGGCGGTGTTGCTCTGGCGGCAATGGAGTTCATGGTGGGGGTGTTGCTGGTGTCATGCTCAGTGGAGGAGTAGAGTTAGAGAGTAGTGGGGTTTGAAGCAGAGGATGTAAATAGTACATTCATAAGTATAAATGTTAAAATCATTGATTGAAAAAATTTAGGCCCTAAATTTGTTATTTTATATTTTTTTAGTATTAAATAATGTCATGTCAATATTTTTCATTCAACATAATTGTAAAATTGACAGAAAATACTCAATTGAGACATACAATATGAGATAAGAGACTTTAATAAAACAACTTTAAGGTATGGTACTCATTTGGAAGAAAAAAATAAGTTAAGGAACCATCAATGGATTTTACCCTATGTTCTTTTGTTACTATTCTTTTTTAGTTTTTATATATTTATTTACTTTAAACTATTCATTTGGCTTAACTAGCTTTTTGTTATTTATTAGTTGATAAATTTAAAAAAAATAAGGAAAAAGAGCAAAACCAGAAACAAAAAAAATTTAAATATGGAAAAGAAAAAATAAAAGTAAAAACTGAAAGAAAAAAAAAGCGAAAAAAATAAAACATAAAAAAAAAAAACAAAAAAAAATCAAGCGACTTACGTTGAACTGGCAGTAGGGGTGAAAGTTTTGGGTTTAGGCTAAAACCTGAAATTAATAGGCTCTTTCTTAATCCGAAATCACCAACTTGAACCGAACCAAATTTTAGAGAGAACCTTGACCAACTCTATCCCGAAAAAATTGGATTAGGGTCGGGTTGGCTTGGATTTACCCAATTCCCCACCACTGGTAGCCATTTCATGGCAGAGGACAACCACATGAAGCACAACACTAAGGCTTGAACCAGAGGCGGAGGAAGACGATGCGAAAGTCTGAACCAGAGGCGGCGGAGGTCGATGCAAGTGCAACAGGTGAGGGCGGTGGGTCAGGAGGCCAGCTTGTGAAGGTCGTAGGAGATCGAGGAGAACAAGGAGGGCTGTAAGAGAATAACGAGAACGACGCAACGGGTAGCACAGTGCGGCGTTGAGGCGGTGAGAGTGAAACAGACAGAGAATGCAAGAGTCAAAACGGAGGGAGGGGGCAAGGCGACAGCTGAGGCAGGAAGAATGGCGATTTGCGGAGGCTGTAGGAGAACGAGACAGAGAAGGCTGACGGCGGCTGACGGCTGTAGTCAGTAGAGGAGTTTGGAAATAGGGATGCCAAGTAGGTGAGTAAAATCTGTGATTCGCGGATATCCATTTATGATGGACGGGTAAATGGGTAAAAATACCCGTGATGAGTAGGACGTGGGTAACTTATAATCGTCTGGCGGGTACGGGCGGGTGGCGGGTAGGGGGTATCCATCACCAGTAAATCCGCCCCGCTTACCCGCGAGCGTAAATTTCCCACTTATTAATTATAATTGGACAAAACACCTACATTTAACTAATATTTTATACTAATTCACATAATATATTTTCTTGTATGTATGTTATGATTTTGTGTATTTTATGATTTTGTTGCATTATATGTAGAAAATGACTTTGTACATATTTTTCATATTTTATTTTTATGAAATTTAAAAAACATAGTTTAAACCGTGGGTTATTAGCGGATATGGATTAACCGCGGATCATGAGCATGGATGAGATTTTTCACCCTCTTGCGGATACCCGCGAAGTTGCAGGTACTAAAAAAACTGCGGGCATGGATGACGGGTAAGGGGTATCCGCGCCCGATCCGCCTCGTTGTCATCCTTACTTGGAAAGGTTAGGGTTAGCAGCTTAGGTCCTTAGGACGGATATATACTTAGTGGGTTTGGGCTGGGCTTAAGTAATTAGGATAAATACTTAGTGGGCTGGGCTGGGATAATATTATAGGTAATATGTTAGGCTTAAATTTCGGGTTAATTTGGGGCAAGCCCGGGGAGAGTCGGGAGCCCGGAGGAGAATACGACGTCGGTTTAGGTTAAGCTGTAATTGAGACTAATTCACACTACCAACCCGAGCCTAAAGGATCTCTTAATCGTACGTCAGTTTGGTTGCGTTTCACCCCTACTACTAGTGCATTTAGGTCAGGCTTGAGAATATCACTTAGCCAATGTAGAGGGACCCTAACCTGAAAAAAGTAGGGTCAATACTTTCTTCAGCACCTGCTTTCACCCCTAATCTTTATATACAGCAGTAATTATTTGAAGGCTTATATAGCACTTAATCCTTGAATTTTGCCAACGTGCCAAATTACTACCCTGATAAAACGTAATTTCAAAATTCCTGGGGGCAACAGTAGCATAACGTATTTTTTTATATAGAAGTAATTACTTACTTAAGTTGTATAGCACTTAAAATTTTGCTTTTTAAAAGACTTGAAAACAACTACTATAATATACACACACACACGAAGAATTAGGGGAAGGAAAAATGTTCATAAAAATTAACTTATTTGTAAAAATATATTATTCAAGTAAGTATTAAATAAATAAAGTATTAGCTTTCCAATGGGACATTGTTCTAGGTTAAAATAAAGTAAAATGAAAATAAGGGGTTTTAGAATTGGTTCTTTTAGTTGCTGTGAATGGAGCTTAAAGCTGAATTCTGTATAAAAAAAAAAGCCTAATTGAATCTAAATCTAAATTATCTAACGACTCTATGCCCCATAAATTTGTAAAATGAAGTTACTTCCGCAAGAATTTTTGTTGCCATAGCACTACTTTTTAAAAGTTCATTTCCGAAACTTTTAGTCAAGACCACTTGATAGACATTTTTCAAGGATTGATCTCTGTAAAACTAAAATCTTGTGTGTGGAAATTGCTCTATATTAATTGCTCTATATTACAAACTCAGCTGATTGATTTGCGCTATATTACATCAGATGCACTGGCATCATGAAATTAAATACTTTAGTTTCACAACAACAAGTTAGGGAAATCGATATGTATAGGCAATTATTTATATATGCCAAAATCCTTTTCAACAAGACGGATAAACCTTTGTCTCAGGGAATGGACGCATAATAACTCAACTCTGTGGACAATACTTTTAGCGGAGCGGCCTTTGCTCGTCTGAATGTATTTTGTTGGAAAAGGACCCGCATTATGAGAATTGGGTGGATCTGGGATACGCCTTGCCTTTTAAGACAACTGAGTCCTTGTTTTTGTCTGGGTTGTTTGCTTCATCCCTAGAGGAACATCCTTAGAGCATTATGACCATCGAAGATGCCAATTTTTCAAGTCTCTTTTTTTATTTCCTTTGTTCAATCTGGTAGATTGCACACTAGGGTGGAATCGACATTGGAGATCCTTGTAAGTAAATGTGAAAGTAACAAGGAATTAATATCAAATGCTTCAGTTACACTGAAAAATACAAGATGCTGCATTACTAAAGCACACACGAAAATGTCCAACTCTGTTGCTAGAGAAATACCAACTCTTCCGTTGCTTGTCAGGAGTTCAAAAGTAACTTGATGTCCTTGCTATGTTCTGAGCATCCTTAGAAATTCCAATCAATCCTTTGTTTGAAGTGGTCATGAAACCTGCACTTTGCAGTGCCATTGTTAATGAAAAGAGTGTCGTCTCCCTGCTCGTAAACAACAAATGTCTCACTTATGTGAGTTTTGCTTCCAACTCCAAGCCCATATCGTGCAAATAGAAGTCCTAGGAATTACCTTAAGCCAACATTTTAACAGGTCTCTTGAAGCTAGCACAGAGAACCCATAGCATCAAATGGATGTGTCCTCCCATCCTCGAACAACACCTCGTTGCCTTTTATTCCTGCTATTGTTGTTTGCACTGTCTGTGCACGTTTACGTGCTGTGAGAAACATGAAGCTATGTTTTTAAGATGAGAGCAGAGAATAGAGAAAAACCTGAATCTGTCCTGACTTTATTTTGTTGCAGGCGCCTACATCACCTGCCCAGGTTCAGGTTCCTTGAGGTGCCCAACTAACACAAGTTACATAGAAACCAATATTTTCTTCATCAATTCACAACAACCAACTGACCTCAAAAGTGGGAGGTTTGTATTTAGAACTAGTTTCTTTTAGGATCGTTCTAAAATACGGGGGGTGTACCAATACCCCCCTTTTCATGCCTCATCCCCAAACTTTTGTTCTCTGATCAGTTAAGGACCCAAGTTTAGAAATATCACAATAGTATACAAAATAAGAAAATCATACTGTAACCTGAACAACAGGTTACAGGTTATGCGGTATGTAATTAAGGCTAAACGGTATAATAATTAGGTTAGGTGGTAATGGATTTAGGTTAAATGGTATTAGATTTAGGTTCATGTGATATAAAATTTAGATGGTATAAGAATTAGGTAAATATGGTATGAGATTGAAGTTAAATGGTATGATATTCAGGTTATGGTATAGGATTGAGGTTAACTGGTATGATATTAAGGTTTAATGGTATAAGATTCAGGTTAAATGGTATGAGATTCAGGTTAACTTAAGTGGTATGAGATTCAGGTTCATCTGGTATGAGATTTAGGTGCATATGGTATGATATTAAGGTTATTGTGGTATCAGAATGAGGTTGTTGTGGTATAGGATTCAGGTTAAGTGGTATGCGATTCAGGTTAACTGGTATGAGATTCAGGTTAATGATGGTATAGGATTCAGGTTATGAGATTAAGGTTATGGTATGAGATTGAGGTTAAATGGTATGATATTGAGGTTTAATGGTATGAGATTCAAGTTAAATGGTATGAGATTCAGGTTAAATGGTATGAGATTCAGGTTGATCTGGTATGAGATTTAGGTTAAGTGGTATGGGTATGGTATGAGATTCAGGTTAAATTATTTTGGTATGATAATTATGTTGGTTGATATGTGTTCATATGGTATGAGATTCAGGTTATTGTGGTATGAGATTCAGGTTAAATGGTATGAGATTCAGGTTAAGTGGTATGAGATTCAGGTTAAATGGTATGAGATTTAGGTTAATGGTATCAGGTATTAGGTTGGTATAGGATTAAGGTTAAGTGGTATGATATTCAGGTTTAATATATGGATTCAGGTTAAGTGGTATGATTCAGGTTAAATGGTATGAGATTCAGGTTAAATGGTATGAGATTCAGGTTATGGTATAGGATTGTTAGGTTAAATTGGTATGATATTCAGGTTAAATGGGATTGAGGTTAAATGGTATGATATTCAGGTGTACTGGTATGAGATTCAGGTTCAAAGGTATGAGGTTAAGGTTAAGTGGTATGAGATTCGGGTTCATGTGGTATGAGATTTAGGTTGATATGGTATGGGATTCAGGTTATTTTGGTATGATAATTAGGTTACTGTGGTATAGAATTCAGGTTAAGTGGTATGCGATTCAGGTTAACTGGTATGAGATTCAGGTCAAATGGTATCAAATTCAGGTTAACTGGTATGAGATTAAGGTTATTGTGGTATGATAATTAGGTTTTTGCGGTATAGGATTCAGGTTAAGTGGTATGAGATTCAGGTCAAATGGTATGAGATTGAGGTTATGGTATAGGATTGAGGTTAAATGGTATGATATTCAGGTGTACTGGTATATGATTCAGGTTCAATGGTATGAGGTTAAGGTTAAGTGGTATGAGATTCGGGTTCATGTGGTATGAGATGTAGGTTGATATGGTATGGGAATCAGGGTATTTTGGTATGATAATGAGGTTACTGTGGTATAGAATTCAGGTTAAGTGGTATGCGATTCAGGTTAACTGGTATGAGATTCAGGTTAAATGGTATGATATTAAGATTTAATGGTATGAGATTCAGGTTAAGTGATATGACAATTAAGGTTTAGGATTAAAATTTAAGGTTTAAGGTTAATGATTAGGAATTAGAGTTAGGGATCAAGGTTTATTATTCATTCAATTTTTTGGATATTTAGTACTATTTAATTCTAGTTCTTTGACATCCATAATAATCTTCATAATTACTTGTCCTAAATAACCTAGCCTAAAATTACCTAAGATAGAAATTGACATGACTTGTATTTAACTAGAACAAAAAAACCCGAACGTAAAATTTTGAGTTTTTGGATTATGTTATAGTTATAGAACAAAAAAACCCGAATGTAGAATATGTATTCATAATAATAATATTAATATAATAATAATGTTGACTCCTAATTTCGTCCGACCCCTTTTTAAAAATAATAATTACAAAACATTTTAATTAAAAATTAAAAAAATAATAATTATTATATAAAAATTATTATTAATTAATTATTATACGAAGAGAGAATTAAATAGTTTTGGGGAAGGGGCATTTTGTAAGTTAATGTCTATGTGTGTATATCAAAAAAAAATTAAAGTTAAAAAAAATACTTATTAACAATTTTTATTATCATTAATTAATTAATTATTATTATTACTGAAAAAATTTTAATTAAGTTAATTAGTTTAAAATACATTTTGTTTTATAAGGGTTTAATTAAAAATGATATATGTGTGTATATATGCATGTTTGAAATAAAAAAAGAAAACTCCATAAAAATGACAAAATTGAAAAGTTTGGGGTAAAAATGACAAAATTGAGAAGTTTTGGAAAAATTTGACTAAATTATTATTATTATTATTGTTATTATTGTTATTATTATAAGTCACTAACCTTTTAAAACCAAGTTTTATTATAATTATTATTGTTATTATTATAAGTCACTAACTTTTATTATTATTATTGTTATTATTGTGTAGATAATCACTAACTTTTATTATTATTATTGTTATTATTGTTATTATTATAAGTCACTAACCTTTTAATTTTTGCACAATTAACTTCACTAACTTTACTAACATTTATTATTATTATTATTATTATTATTATTAACAACTAACTTTACTAAAAATACATTTATTATTATTATTATTATTTTATTATTATTATTATTATTATTTATTATTATAATTAACTACTAACTTTACTAACTTTACTACTTTACTATTATTATTATTATTGTTATTATTAACAACTAATTACTAACAACTAACTTTTATTATTATTATTATTATTATTATTATTATTATTATTATTATTATTATTATTATTATTATTATTATTATTGTTATTATTATTATTATTATAATTCATGGAAGGTTACACCTCCTATTTATTTATTTAAGTGGATGGCCAAAAAGCCCTACTCTATTTATTTATTGATTGTCCTTTAATTTTCCTTTATTTACTTTATGTGTTTATCTTTATGTATTTATTTCATGTATTATTTAATTCATGCACTTTTTAAGTTGATGGCCAAAAAGCCCCACTTTTTCTTTCTTTATTTAATTTTCTGTAATTATTTAATTCATGCAATTTTATTTTTAAGTGGATGGCCAAAAGCCCCACTTTATATTTATTTATTTATTGTCCTTTGATTTTCCTTTATTTACTTTATCCAATTTTACCTTTTTTTATGTAGATGGTTATACTTATTTCACTTTTAACCATAAAAAAAAATATAATAACAAACAAATAAAATTAAATAAAAAAAATATTTATATCAACAATTAACCTTATTTTTAGGGGTAATCAAGAATTCATTTTATTTTTTTACAACAAAGCCCCCATCCTTTATTATTTTAGATCACATATCATTCTTATTTATTTATTTAAAATAACAAAAATTAACCTTTTATTCCCTTTTTATTTAAAATTATTAAACAAGCATAATTAAATAATTCCAAAAATAAAATTTTAAGACAAATATAAAAAAAATAATAAAATCTAATAAAATTATGATTAAAATTAATTATTAATTAAATAAACAAAAACTTAAAATAAATTCCATGTCCAAATGATCCGACAAGGATCCATGGTTTGGAAAATGAAAAATATTTTGTTTAAATAAAGTAGGGATTATGGATTTAAGGAATAAAGTTATGGTTAGGGTTAAGGATTAGGGTTTAGGGTTATGGTTTAGGATTAAGGGGTTAGGATTAGGATTAGGGATTATGGTTTAGGATTTAATGTTGAGGTTTAGGATTAGGGATTTTAGATTTTTGGGTTAGGGATTAAGGATTAGGGATTAGGGTTAGGGTTTAGGATTAAAAGGTTAGGATTAGGATTACGTTTAGGGAATGAGATTTAATGTTAGGGTTATGGTTAGGGTTTAGGATTAAGGGGTTAGGATTAAGATTATGTTTAGGGTTAGAGATTTAATGTTAAGGTTTAGGATTATGGATTATGGTTTAATGTTTTGGGATTAGGGATTAAGGTTAGGTTAAGGTTTAAGGAATAGGGTTTAAGGTTAAGGATTAGTGTTTAGGCTTAAGGATTAGGGTTTAGAATTAAGGTTTAGGGTTTAAGGTTATTGATTAGGAATTAAAGTCAGGGATTAGAGATTAGGATTAGAGTTTAGGGTTAGGGATTATGGATTAAGGTTAAGGTTAAGGTTTAGGGAACAGGGCTATGGTTAGGGTTAAGGTTTAAGGAATAGGGTTATGGTTAGGGTTTAGGATTAGGGTTAAGGATTAAGGGTTTAGGATGAGGATTACGTTTAAAGTTAAATATTTAATGTTACGGCTTAGGATTAGGGAATAGGGTTTAAGGTTAAGGATTAGGGATTAAGGTTAGGTTAAGGTTTAGGGAATAGGGTTAAGGATCAAGGTTTAGGGAATAACGTTAAGGATCAAGGTTTAGGGTTAATGTTAAATAGGGTTAAGGGTTGAAATGTATAGTAAGATTTGGGTTAAAGATTAGGATTAGGATTAGGATTAGGATTAGTTTTAAGAATTAGAGATTAGAATTAGGGTTTGGACTTATGGATTAGGGTTAGTTTTATGTTCAGGGTATAGGATTTATGGTTAGGGTTATGAATTAATGTTAGGTTAGATATTAGTGTTAAGTGTTAGGGTCTAGAAATAGGGATTAAGGTTACGAATTAGGGTTAGGATTTATGGATTAGTAGGTATAAAGATTAGGGATTAGGGCGAAGGTTACGGTTTAGGGTTAGGATTTAAGGTTTAGGTTTATCATTTGGAGTTACACTTTTAGAGTTAGGGTTAAGGGTTAGGGTTTTAGGATTTAGGATTTAGGGTTACCATGCTAATCCACATATTTCTCTTGAAAATGAAAAACCAATAAATTTTTTAAAAAAATATTAAAAAAATTAGACATTTGCTTATGTTTTTTTTTGGCAATGTATTTATTAAGCAATTTAGCACCTTAATAAATCTACATAAGAGCTTTGCCAAGTCCCAGCAAGCACAATTAACTTTCGGATTTTTTAATCATTTTAGTGGCTTAATTTAATTAACTTTTCACTTCTTAAAAAGAGTAAGTAAATTAAAGTATTTAAATAATTAGATAACTAGCCTAAAATTATAATCCTCTATATTATCAAATTTATTAAATTAATTCATGGTTAAACAAAAAATGAAATAAAAATACAAATTACAAATGCTGTCAGTGCCTATTCTCCGAATATAAAAAATTTTCAGACATAATATTTTTTTAACAGACATATTTGAGAAGTTTTACTTAGAGGATCCAAAATATTAGTACATTGGGAAATTTTACTAGAAAAATATACTTAAGTAATTTTAGTCTGTTGGTAGTATTTACATAATTATTAAACAATTTAAATTATTTTTTCTGCAAAGTAAAAAAATTATATAGGTAGCTAAATACAAGTACAAAACCTAAATCTAAGCTCAAAAAATTAAAAAACCAGAACCAGAAAAATACTTTGAGAATTTTTAGTACAAAAAAATACTTAAATAATTGCAATCTATTGGTAGTTTTTAATAGTTATTAGGAAATTTGGATTATTTCTTTTTCTATCAAGTAAATATACAAAATAACTATAACAGCCAAATTACTAAAAGATTAGTAAATTAAAACATGAATTAAGATTTTAGAAAATTTCCCAAATAGTATAAAAAAAATACAAGGAAAGGCTTATATTTCTAAACCTCGGCAAAGTATTTTCATGATTTCCGTTTCTATCCATGATGGATATGTTACTATTATATTTTCATCTGTGATAAATGAAAAATCAATAAATTTATTAAGAAAATAGAATATACTCTTCATGAGCTATACCTTTTCTTTTAAAGAACTAAAAATAAGTAAATTTCACTCAATTTAATTTCTCAAAAATTGAAAAATCAATGTCTATGAAATTCAAAGCCAACCATCAAATACAAATCTATCATAAAATAAAGGGTGGCAAAAGAAAATGAAAACCATCAAATACAACAAATCAAATACAGCAACCATCTGAGTAGCCAAATACAAATAGAAAAAGCTAACAAAATCATAACCAAAACGAAGCCGTATCTCAGCTAACTGAACGAAAATAGGCACCAACCTGAACTTCAACCTGCAAAAATATTGACCATTTTCAATTTGTCATGGTGTCTTTTACTAGTAACAAAACTATGTGCAACTTCTAAGATCAGAAAAAGAAAACACACATACAACAATTTATATAGCCCTTGGCTAAAAACATCTAAAAAATCACAACACCCAGCAGGAACAAGTAGTTTGTTCTTTTTCAAAAAGCAGGATAATAGCTATGTCTTGGCAACATGTACAGTTTTCAAGCAAGCTAAGCTTCATAAAAATAAATATAAAAAATCATAGGATTATGCAAAACAATATCCGTAAAATCATTGACAAGCTAAACACATATAGCTATTTCAATACTAATTTTCAACCAAAGTTACAGACCACACAAATTATCATAAATCTCTGAATCAAGCCTCTGGCAAACTTACAGAACCAATATCCATAGAAACTAGTATCCACTGAAACAATTATATAAAATCATAGAAACATCTAATTTGTATTCTATGAAATTAAAGACACATTCGACACACGTAACTACCATTATACAGAATTTCATTAGTAGATACATATCATACAATTTATCATGAATTTTGAAACAAGCCACATAGATAGGATTCCTGGTAGAAATTTTAGACAAAATACACATCAGTAAAAAAACCTATAAAAAATCAACAACAATTCTAAATCCAAATCCATGAAATTGTGGATAAATTAGATGCATAGGCCTATCACCATATGAGTTGGCACATTCAGAAGCACATCACACAAATTATGATACATTTTCCAAGTGCAATGATCAACTGAACCAGTCACAACAACATATCTTCTAGCAATGAAGCAATGCAACTTCAGATACATCATCCATATAAACTTTACCCAATATTTTGCATCAATATACAAGGAATGTATGAGGTTTCACTTACAATGATTTGAAGCCTTAAACCTCATTTTGCTACCCTTGATTAATTGTGCTCCAAATTCATACCCTGCTGCTGTCTAGCAGCTTGGTGGCAGCAGAGAGCTTGTTGCAGAATTTGCACCACAACATGGAGCATCAGTCTTCTTTCCAAACACCAGTATTTCAGCACCTCAAAGTCATATTGTTCAAAATAAATAGCCATCTTCATACTAATTTACAGCTAAAGATACAAAGCACACAAATTATCATAAATTTCATAACAAGCAAACTGAAGAGAAGTTATATTACGCGTGCAAAGGATGTTCATACCAATCATGTCCATTTCCTCCTTTTTATATCTTTGAGAACTTATCATATTTACCTTGTAAATACTCGAAGAACTGTCTCTTAGCATGCTCATCCTCTGGCAGATAATACCCATAGGCATAGGTCCACTTCAACACTCGTCTACATTCAACTATCTGAAACTCAAAACCATTGGATCAAATTAACACTGAACCTTGCACAAACAGGAAAAATAAGATTAAAAACACTGGACATTAGGAAACACTGAAATCCTAATTTACCTGAAGCCACGCTTCTGTTATGAACTTCAGCTGAGTTTCAGGTGTACACTGTGAATCACTTAGCTTCTCAAGCTGGCAAAATCAGGGGGAGAAAAGGATGCTGTCAACTTTGAGTGCAAAACAAAAAGGGAATAAACCACCATGACCAAGGTTATTAAGAAGCTATGTAACAATCATCTCAGTCCAATCGCACCCTAAAATTACTGTGAGCTAAATATTAGACCAAAAAAAAAAACTAACTAACTAACTAACCGGAGAGAAGAGAGCAATGATAGTTAAGGACTTCATGAATTTTTCTTATTGATTATACGAGTACCATAACCTATTTATGCTAGAAAAACACATGAAACAGCAACCAAATCTTCAAATTTGTAAATTGCTACCATCGAGAAACACCTCAATCAACCTATTACTCTCCACCAATCACTTCCATATATTCAGTTGTATAAGTTACTCTAACTAATCTCAACTTATCTAACATTTTAAACCACGTCCAACATTGCTACATTAAGTGTTTCTTGGGGCCTTATGTTGTTGTGAGGCTTCTCCACCAATTGTTAGCTGGTAGTAGGGTTGGACATTTGAGTTGTATCAAAGCACAAGGTTAGTAACTCCCCATGTATCGTTTTTCATGTGGTGAGGGGATTTTAAGTTTAAGGATTTGTCTGTGCTTCATATTAAGGCCACTCCACCAACTGCCAGTTAGTACAGGTTGTCTGCTTCAACTATTAGATGCAGATAGCAATGAAGAAAACCCAAATGCTGCTTCTATTCTTTTTATGTTAAACCCAAATGCTGCTTATATTTCCAACAAACCAGAATATTAACACTACAATCTAAAGAAATAAGCCATTCTGGCTCGATTAGCCAGACCAACTTTGGGATGGACTAATTACTTCAACAATAAGTAACTGGGGGAGAGGAAGTGAGATATCATAAAAAACACTACCTGTACAGTCTCCATCTGATGCAAATCTGAAAGAGCCTTTTGTCTAGACTGCAAATGAGACAACCCAAACCAATTAAGTTAACATACTTATAATCCATATAAAAAAATGAGAGGAAATTCAATATTTTATTAATCCAACAGGGGCAAAGAAAATTCTGAGGCACGGAGGAATTATATAAAAGAGACCAAAGTTCAGTATCAATGCCAATAAACAGAAGATGCTGCAAAAAAGTGGCTGGGATTGCTGTTGATGCATTCATAAAGAATAATTGGCCTAGGTGTTTCATTTGTTAGTTCTAGCTTCTCAAGACTTTTTTTTTTGTCTCTCTCTCTCTCTCTCTCTGTTTTTTTTAAAAAAAAAATCAAAGCATGCTTCACACAACAAAGCCCCCCCTAAAAAAACGGAAAGAAAGAAAAAATAAATCCCCCATGACAGAAATTTCACATTGTAATGTAGCTTGACAATGGTAGAATCTAAAGTTTTTTAGGCATCCATTCACTATAATTCAGATCACAATATCACAAGCTAGAAAGAATTTAACATCAACAAATCAACTACTACTAAACTGAGCCCTCTGGCATGGTTGCAGGGGGGAAGTTCAGAACTTCCTGAACCCCACCCAATCTACCCAGGGCAGTCATTGACCATCACAATCAAATTATGATCAAGGAGATACTAAAAGAATAATATTTCCAGCAACCAGATTTACTTATAAAGCTAAAATAATGAAATCGTACAGGATAAGAAAAGAACAAAAAAAGAAAATAGAAGCAAACTACATTGAACTACAACTTCTACGTACTGATTGATTGCTTGCCCAGCGTTCATAATAATGAGTATATCTCTCCAATGAATTCTTTGCCATCTCTCTCCTTCTCTCTGTCTCATCATGCTACAAGCAGCAAAATAAATTGCATGAGTCTCAAACCAAATCCACTACCAGGATCATTCATAAATGAACAAGATTTCAATTCGTACAACTCCTTCTTGCTTTGCTCTTTCATAACGGTTACAAGCATAGAAGCCACCAGTTTTTTCACCATGTTCTGCCCATCCACCAAGGCATAACCTGGACATTTAACATTCAAGTCGATAACAAGAATGAGCTACATACTTCCAGACATGAAAATTAGTAACCATTAATAAGATCAAACTATTATTATTTTTGGATTTAAGGTTTAAAGGTTTAGGATTAGAGATTAAGGATTAGGGTTAAGTTTAAGATTATGATTAAAGTTTGGGGTTAAGGATTATGGTTTAATATTACGGTTTAGGATTAAGGTTTGGGGTTTATGGTTGTTGATTAGGAATTGGTATTAGGGGTTTTTGCTTAAAATATGTACTTATTTTTTTTTCCAAAATGAAAATAACAAAAATTGTTCATTGTTACTAGTTAATTACTTGTCAAAAAAATTGGAATAGGATAATTCATTTAATTTGTTCTTATTATTATTTTTTACAGTAACAACAACAACAACAACAACAACAACACAACAAAATAATAATATAGTAATAAGTAGAAATATGTATTCAGTAAAAAGTATAGTTAATTAATAGAATTATACTTAATGACATTCAATTTATTTAATGTAATCATCACATATATAATTAAATATCTTGAAACCAATAAATCATTTCTTTTTAGGCCTAAAAAGCATAATTATTAACTAATGATATGAATAATGTATACAATTATATTAAGTAATTTTTTTTTTGCAGACATGACCATGTATGGAAATGAGTGACTGCACATTCCTGTCAAACAATCAGTATTATAGAGCACTTTCTCGTCAAACAAGTCAATTTCACACCCAGCAAGCAACCTGAGTTGCATACCACCACTAATAGAACTCCTTGCTCTCAAACAAATCAAAAAAAAAAGAAAAAAAAAAGAAAGAAAGAAAAAAATCCTCATGATACTAGAGGTTCAGCAGCACAATTGAGATCAACACAAAGAAATGGCTAGTTTCAACAATTTTTCCATCATCTACAAAACCTAAATTTTCTTCTGATTCAGTATCCATAGCAATTTGTTACAAGACTCACCACTGCATTGACAGTCCACAACTTGGATCTTAAGTCTAAAGAAGGGTTGGGATATGTATATAGGCATAGCTGAGATTTTTCCAAGGAAACAGAGAAGACTGAATTGCAGGGAAAATTGATCTAATATGCAATGAAGCAAAAGACAAACGCCAAACAAATAATTCTCGTTTTACAAACAGCACCCCACTAAGTTAGACCCCCAATAACTGGCAAATACCAACGAAATAAAATTCAGGCCCCATCACACTAAGTTAAAGCCAGAAACAACTAAAAGACGAAGTGTTAACAAACATATTAACATAGGCACATCAGAACAGATATGAACAACTACAACAAAGCCGAAAACTGGTAGATTCAATTGATTACACCCCTTTGACGCTGAACTCACATCTCTCTCTCTCAAACGTGAAAATTATAAAGAACATCATAGTCATACACGACAGAATATCATAACAATTTCATAATTCCAAGTATCAAAATCAGCCTGCAGCAACGCGAACAAATCGAACCCTAGCACGTAAGCCACACACCCGTGTAACGAGCTGAAACGAGAGGTCCAAATTCAATAAACCACCCACCTACTGCCAAATACCAAAACAATGAGTAGGAGCCCAATTCCCCACAGCATCAATTGCATAGGTTCAATATTCCAACATAGAATAACAAAATCTCAAATAGTTGTGGAATAAAGACTAACAACAACAATGAGCAATATCAACTTTAAAAAAAAAAATGTATCCAGAAAAGTACCATACCAGAAAGATTATATTGTTGTGAAAAACAATGATGAAAACCACTTAGATAAGCATTATCGTGAACCTCAAGTGTACCAACTACTGGTACTGTAGCCATAGCTGAAATGTCCATAGGATTCTTGCTAATGTCCGTCGGCCATCCATGGGATTCTTGCTAATTTATGGTGCATCCTACCTTGGCTGTACTGTCAGGACCCAAGTGAATTTGCGGCACACTGTAGCTTTGAATTGCGGGCTTCCGTCCAAGAGCAGCATGTGGAAAATGGAAGAATTGTTCATGACGATCAAGGAGAAAGCGATGATGGAAATCTGGAATCGCCACAGCCGCAGCCAAGTCTTCCTCCTTAGTATCACCAATGGCGGCGGCAGAGACACAAAAGGTGAGTAAATTAATTATATCAAGAGTGGGTAAAAAAAAAAAATGAAAAGAAGAAGCCCCTCGAGGGAGAGGATTGGAGACCGAATCACAGTTGAAAATAAAGGCCGGAGCTTGCTTCCGATGAACGGAGAACGGCGGCTGGGAAGCGTAGCATCTCCAATTACGCATCGAAATCGTCGGTTACTTCTTCGAAACCTCTGCTCGAAATAGTCAGTTGCTTCGTCAGCTACACCGATTCGCGACGCTCTGGTTTCTTGGTGATGCTCTGGTTTCTCGCGATGCTTCGAGAATTATGCGCTGTTGCTCCCCTCCCCAATTGTTCGCAAGATCGATTCCAGCATCGCTAGCTATTCGCGAGATCGATTCCAGCCATTCACCATCACGAGATCGATTCCAGCCGCTCACCGTCTGTCGGCCATCGGATGTTGGGAGACAAGTCAGAGACCATCAATGGACCATCGGACTTTTGCTCGTTCATCGGGACTGAGAAACGGAGAGGAGGGAAGAGGGAAGTCAACTTCAGAGGGGGACTGATAAGAGGGAATGAGAGATTTGGGCGAAGAGGGGAAGGAGCCCGTCTCCTCCCCCCGAGAGAGAGAGATCTACGACCGAAAGAGGAGTGTGAAGTTGGCGGAGGGAAGGAGCTGTTGGAGATTAAGGGAGAGAGGCCAGAGCGTTTCGTGCGAATTGGCAAATCGGTTATGAGGATGGTTCGCGACGGAAATCGGCAGTTGAGGGAAGAAGAGACGACATATGTAACCAATTAACTGGTTCTACCAGGGTGCTGTGCCTTTTCTCTTCTCAGATCCTAATCTAATAGCTGAATAAGAAAGAAATAAATGCTTGGGACTAAAATGATTAAAAATGAAAAAATATAGTTATGATGGTAATTTTGACCAAATATTAATTTGGAGGAATGGACGGTTGTGATTGGGGGGCACCGTACCCCCTTGGGTATTTTAGAATCTTCCTTTCTTTTAAGTTTCTGGTTCGCATATGATTGGCTGAAGTTTCTTGCAATAAAACCAGTTTCACAAGTTAGTTTTTATGCATTGGTTTGTGTTCTTAAATCGAATATGAAAACGGCATTGTTAATAAATTTGAACTCTGCTTACTCTAGCTATTGGATTAAAAGTTCATTCACGTTTGCTCAAGTTTCTGCAACCACAGCTGGTGTCTTAGTAATGATTCAATGATAAAGGGACATCTCTACTTGCTCCTTCGATTTCATTAGCAATGATAAACACCACGGCTCTCTCATTTACGGTTTTTGTCCGAATAACATCTGAGTTTGTTCAATCTTGTAACCTTGGCAACACAATGATCGAAGTCATAGATTCTCGTGATAATCAAATGTTAGTGCTGTTATATCACTAAATGTAAAAAAGAATGTTACATAAAAGAGAAGGCTTTCAAATAATGTATATGGATTAATTTCAAGTTCAAGATTTGAGTTGAGCTGCTCATCCATGGATCACAACACGCTTCTTGCAGCTTGCTTTTCGATCCAGCAACTATGTGATGCTCTCTCTCTCATTTTTTTTTTTTCTCTTTTCCCTTTTATTGTTCTATTGCTTTTATAACTCCAATTAAATAGACAATGACAAAATTGAGTTTTAGTGAAAGAACAATAACTTATAATGGAAAGGTAAAAAGTCATTCAATATTTAGACAATGACAAAATTGGATTTCCCTAAAAGAATAAAATAATTTATAATATAAGGCTAAAAAATTTCGTTCAATATTAAGAAGGAAAATCGTAGTTAGCTCCTGGCTAGTTTGATGTATTGGTTTTATTTTGTTGGTTAGTAAAATTCAGTTTGCTGTTCATAAAAATATTAACATAGCATTCTCCTACTTTTTTCTAACTTTATCTCTTTTTCTTTCCCTTTCCTTCTTTTTCGCGTTGTCTCCTTATTTTTTTTTAATTAATTTATTTTTTCTATTCTATCCTTTAATAATCAGTCCAATTTCAATTAATAGTCATTTCTTTCTTTTTTTTTCTTTTGTTTTTTTTAACTTGGTGCCTATACAATTAACCAAAACAAGCTATTTATACTTAATAAAAATTTGGGTTTATTACATCCTTTCCCCCTTAATTAAGTCTTTGAAACTTACCTTCAGTATTTTGGACATATCCCCTACTCTGGTTTATATGCTGAATTAAATTTTAAGGTCATCCCCCCTTTTCAATAAAATACTAAGAACATCACCATGTTGTAATACAAATAGTTGCCTGAGAAAAACCAATGTTTTGTACTGGTCTTTTATGGTCAAAAGACAAAAACATGTGATTTGGGTCACTTTTATTCAATTCTACATAGTTCATTGTGGAGAATAGCCATAGACTTCACTTGATATATCAGCAGAAACGGATCCAGCATATTTTCTATTTTAGAAGTGGTCACAATTAGATTTTAGGTTTTTATCTATTTTCATGTTAACGTATGGTTTTGCACCATCAAGCATAGTTTTTGTCAAACAACTAGCTGATGTTATGCTATTTCCACAAATACCATTTGTAGTAACACCGAGCTTCATTATGAATAATCTATATGCTTAGTCTTACCACATGAACTATTCACAAATATTATCATGTTAAATCTTATTATCGAATTTCAAATGTCCACTATAATGTATCAAGTGGTGAACGCCATCCAGTGCTTGATAAATCAACACCCATCTACATTACGGTTAGAGATGGAAGAAATCAAGAAGGTATAGTTACAAGGTTTGTAGAATTTTAGAGTTCCTATATGTTGAGAAAAACAATTAGAGTTTGGCTGCATAAAGACTAATGAAGATTTATAACTCCTCATATAAGGATATCTTAAAACTTTAATGGTCCTGTTTGAGAAAAATGTTGGTGTTTAGTGCCAGCAATTAGCATTGACAATTAGCTTTCGTTATTAGCTGCTAACATTAAAGTTAGAGATTAGCATTTGAAATTTCTAATGTTTGGTAGACTAGTTTTTTAGAAAGGCTAAGCTATTATACATTAAATTTACGTAAAACACCCAAGTTTAAAATGCAACATGTTTCTCTAGTAAGAGAAAAATGAAAGAAAAAACATGTTTTTTTTCCACCAATTGCTACACATTTTTTTTGGCTCTATGTATTAGAAAAATGCAGTAAATTCCCTACATATAACATAAAATTTTACAATTTAGTGATGTAGTATGTAAAGCAACAATCTGAATGTACCAATCAAGTATATGAATAAGTTTATTGCAATAGAAAAACTAAACATTTCAAACAAAGTGCAATTCATCTAATTATTTAAATGGAAATCCTTAATCTAGTACCTTGATAGTAAACTATTAGCAATTTAATCTTTCTATTAGTTAAGACATCTTTAATTCATTGATATTTCTTCTCTCACTTTCAAACTATCTTCTTTATCACTATCTTCTTCAAACTCTTCATCCTCGTTCGCAACTCTGTGAAAATGTGAATAATTGCTACTTGCATGTCATCGTATGTAATTATGTAGAGTCATGGTTGCTATCATTATTAAGACTTGCTTTAGAAAAGGATAATTGGACATATGTTTTAGAATTTTCTGTTCCATTTCCAATACTTCAAATGCTCTTCCAATCACACTTCACTAAGAAGAATGCATTTTGTTGAATATTTCTTCTTTTCTTGATGTTAGTATTCTTTGACAAAAATCAGATAAGTGATATCTCTTTCCTCTATAAGCCCTAAGTAACTTGAAATTTAAGGATACCTTGCATCCATTAGATAATATTTGCTTGCATAATCTCATCAAGTTTAGTTGAATTATGCACTAATAGAGAAAGTAAAAAAAATAATTATATCACAATTATAGATTAAGAGCAACATTAAATTCCACAATTATAAATCATCCAATAACAATTTACCAAGAGATAGATGAAGGAAGTTCCATTGCTCTTGATATAAAGCTCTTTTAAACATATTCTCATCATGACCTAATCCCTGTCAACCAGCAAGAAGAAAGGTAAAACACAAATTGAAGTCATATGCTGCCATGACATTTTGTGTTGATACACCTTTGCGTCCAATATATGGAATTTGATCGATGACCGGGATGAATGTTGGGGTATGTATGTCATCAATAGCACTAATGCAGCCCTACAATATCATAACAAGAAGTAAGAGATAACAACTTAAAATAAATAAGGATTTTAGTGAGATTAAAGTATAGTAAATCGGTCTTAACTTTTTCATAAAGCTTAATTACCTTAAAATAAGTCATATACCTACGATCCTTTCTTATTTTCTTTGGTGTTCGGGTAAAATTGGGATCACAAGGCTTAATGACATCATATGTCATATGGATAACGCTCTCTAATACTATAGTAAAGCACTTGCTGATTGTTTCCCTTGACCATTGACAACATTCTTGTGTTTCTCGATTAGACTCACCATGTCCCAATATATTTACAAAAATTGCTAATGCCTCTATTATGGACATGTTAACGAAACCACTTAACCCATAATTATTTTCAAAAGTGTAAAGCAAACTCAGAAAAATAACTTTGGTCATGCTAAATTGATCATAACATTTTTTGTCATGCTCCTATAGCAATTCTCTAACTCATAATTCACCATTTTGTGCAAAGTCCATGCATGGTCCTTTAAGAATATATATTTGATTATATTCATCAATTTCCTTGAGATAAACACCCGCCAAGAATATAATTTTTGTAATATATTATCAATATGTTCTACACAAAGTTTAATTTAATAACTTCACACTGAAGACTAGTGAATACTTAGGCTCAAAGGATAAAAAGAAGGAAAAAATGGAAAGTAAAAAAAATAAAAAGAATTTGACTAGGACCATAGATTAGCACATTACCAACTAGATAGTAATCCAACAACAAATCAATGAAGCATATAGCAACAACGCATACCAATGAAATAGTTATGTAACAAGAATTCAACAAAAACATACACTACTAAAAAAACCCTTTTTTTTTTTACCAATGGTTGGAAATAGCAAAGACCATTTTCCAATAGTCTTTCGCGTTGGAAGTTTTGAAGATGCAATTTCCAACGGCTTGACTGTTGGAAAATTTCCAACGTGAAGGCCGTTGGAAATTCACAATTTGAAGTCATTGGAAATTTTCAACGAGAAGAATGTTAGAAAGTTTCCAATGCAAATTTTGAGTTTCTAATGCAATGGCCAATGGAAAATTGTCAACGTAAAGGCCATTGGAAACCAATAAATTTTACAATTTATTGTGTGTGTGTGTGTGTGCGCACGTGCGCGTGTGCATATGCATGTATGCGTGTGTATGTGTGTGTACATATATCTGTGTGTATACATATATCATATATATGATATATAAATTAAAAATATAATATAATAATAAATTAATGCCAATTAATTTTTTGTAAATTGAAAATATTTTATGAGAGAATTAATAATTACTTTTAAGTATTTTTAAGATCTTACCGTTGAAAGTACATAGATCATAAATATGATGTATGATGATAGTTTTAAAGTATATACATACATACATACATACATACATACATACATACATATATATTGGTATCTAACCCTCCTCTGCATCTGTTGCATAAATAATACTATCTCCGTCCCAAGTTCTTTGAAACAGTTGACTTTTGGCTCTAGTTTAACTTTAATTTATTTATATTATTGGTTGTTAGAAAAAAATTTTAAAAAATATGTTTAAAAACTAGAGGTCTTTATTTATCATTTATATAGAAATTTTTTTTATTTATATACTAAAAATTGAAAATAAAAAATCATAGATTAATTGCTAAAAAGTGAATGTTTCAAAAAATATGGGACAGAGGGAGTAATATATACATGTATATACTGTATATATAAAAAATTTATAATCATATACTAATCATTTAAAAATAATAATATTTACGGTATAAAATAATAATAATAATAATAATCATATATAACATATTATATATCATATACATAACAAAATGATCATTAGGCCAATCCATATAAAAGCTCAAACTTAACCTACCCCTAACTGATCCCTTATATCCTCTCAAAGCCATCCTCTCCTTCTCCTTCTCACAGCCGCCCTTCGTTTCTCATCTCTCATCTTTCATCCTCTCGTCTCTCATCTCTCTCATCTAGCCGTCTGGCCTTTCCTCTCCCTGTCCACCCGTCTGTCCTTTCGACGGCCCGTTCGTCCTTGGCCTACTGGGCTTCGCCTGCTTCCTCCTCGCCCGTCACCTTGGTAAGGGATTTGCGATTGCTCGCCGTTTCGCCATCATTCGCTGTTTCACCTCCTCGCCCTCACGATGCCTCACCGTCGTTCGCCGTTTCGCATCTGTCGCCTATCGATTTCGTCCTCCGTCCTTAGCCGGTCGCCGTTCGCCTCCCCAATCTCCTCCGTCCCGCCGGTCCACCTTCGTTTCCTAGTTCCTTTCATACGATTTTGATTTGTGTAGATGCAGTTTTTGTAAAGTTCCTTTGGTGCGATTTTTCTAAGTTTGTGATTTTTTTAGATCTGACTTTCGTTGTGCCCAATCTGATACTTTTTGTTGTGCTCGGTTGTTGGTTGTTGATGCAGTTTCAATTTTGTGAATTTTGTTTCTGATTTTGAATTTTTTGTATATGTAATTTTTAGTGAATATAAAAGATAAAATATTTTTTTAGTAAATGTAAAATATGATTTTTGTAATGTATAAACTATATTTTTAGTAAATATAAAATGTGATTTTAATAAATATAAAATATAAATTTAGTAATATAATTTTAAAAAATATTTTTTTTGTAAATGTAAAATATAATATTTACAATATTTTTTATTTTAATTTTTCTTTTCAAAAATATTATTTTAATTTTTTTTTGTGTGTGTATTTAAAACAATGGCAGTTTCCAACAGCTTTACATTGGAAACTACTTAATTTTTTTTTTTTACTTTCAAAATATTTACCGACAGTAAAATTATGGAGGCCAAGTTTCCCAATTTAGTTCAACTTATCGATTTGGTATAAAGCTCTTACTAAACAAATAGAAGTGTGAGATGTTTATGGCATTAAAGAGTAATTCTATAAGGTTATGGTACTTGAAAGCTGAAAAAGTTGATGTAGAAACAAATGAAGCACACACTTTTAGTAGTCTATTTGGAAGTAATTAGTTAAAGTTTCTTTTCATAAAGTGGTTGCTAGTTTTATAGTTCTATTTCATAAATAGCTTAGGTAGTCTTTTTGGGTGGTTTATAGTTTTAAAGTTCCTTATTTATGTAATTATTTACAGCTTAGGTAGTCCTCGTGAATAGCTTAGGTAAATTTGAATTTATCAACGCGAGATCGTTGGTAATAGCTGTTGGTAAATAACTTTTTTTAGTAGTGATATAGGCAATGAAGTATTTATCTAACGGTAATAGTGCATGAACTTCCTGTGCAAGATTGTATATATGTATATAAACCAAGTGACTTCTACTAGGACTTTTAATCTGGACTTTTTGCTTAAACTTGAGAGGAACTGCAAGGTGAATAATTTTTTTTTTGTTTACAAATTGTACATGAAGCCTACTGTTTTCAATGATCAAAATGAGATCATTTCAGGTCAAAACAGGGCATCCAATTCAGCCCTGTATAGCCAGACACCAACATGCAAAGTTATGCAGGTTGGGTTGGGCAGAATTATGTGCAAATCTAACTTCATATTTGACTATTTGTTCCTATTATTAAAGAGTTGAAATGGCTATATGTACAAGTGTGTTTATGTGTTTTAAACATCTTTGAGTGCCAAAATAGGTTAAAACAAGCTTACAATAAAAAAGGACTATATAATGGGCACTTTTAGTAGTGGTTTTTGTTGTAGAATTTTTTGTTTCTGCTATAAGGTTGCTCGCTTCTATTCTAAGTAGTTAATGTTGGGTTAATTGCTTCGTATGTCTATATGTATGTATGTATGTATGCATGTGTGTATGTGTGTGTGTGGTGTGGCACATTTACATATGTCTTCAGTTATGTGGCTGAAAGAAGCAAAAGTTTGAAATACCTTGAGTAACTTAGGCCAATTTAATAGGAAAACAAATTGGTTTGACTAGAAATAAGTTCAAGTTTGATTGATTAGTTGACCTTTTGCTTTATCATGGAAATGGCAATATAAACTAGATAGACATGTCTATTTGGGTAATTTGGACTTGCTGGAAAGCTTAGTCTACTTATATTAATAAGCTAAATAGCTAAATGACCTCCTGGGGCACTTGGGGCAGCAAAACCTAGCTGTTGGTTTTTATGTTTCTTTGGGCTGCAGTAGACTTCCTAAAGATTCCATAGGTTTTATAGGTTGCAGCAGGCTTGGTAAACACGAACAAAGAATTCTGTAAAAATGCTCTAGTAGTTTGTACTAATAACTATTAATATCCTTAAAAGTCATACCTATTAAATCAGTCATATGGATGTCCTTTACTAGTATTCGAAATACGTCTTATTCACAGTCACTTTCTTTATCTAAATCATTATGTTGATTAGCTGTAAATAATCCCTACATATATCAAACATGAATTGTATACGTAAAAGGTAGCTTTATTGTCAATATAACCTTAGAGCTTCCAAATAAGCATCTTCATAGATTAAAATATAACTAAATAGCATCCATACATCCATACAATTAAATACACTAAAGAATAACAAAGGAAATAGATATTTCATTAAAAAAGTGAAATTGTCACTTGCTACATTTATTTTAGGAAAAATCAATCTACATAATATTGAATCTAAATAAGGAACTTTAAAACTATAAACCACCCAAGAGGACTACCTAAGTTATTCACGAAATAGAACTATAAAACTAGCAACGACTTAGTGAAAAGAAACTTTAACTAATTACTTCCAAATAGACTACTAAAAGTACGTGCTTCATTTGTTTCTGCATCAACTTTTTCAGCTTTCAAGTACCACAACCTTATAGAATTACTCTTTAATGCCATAAACATGTCACGCTTCTATTTGTTCAGTAAGAGCTTTGTACCAAATCGATAAATTGAACTAAATTGGGAAAATTGACCTCCATTAAGGTTAAAACCTCAATTGCATCAGTGATAGTAGGAGGCAGTTTACTAACTCTAGACATTATAGCATTCTTGTGATTGTTGATGATGTCATCTATTTTTGTGGACAACATAGAAGCTCCTCCTTTTGTCTTATAAACTTGCTTCTTTTGATGTGTTGTAGATGAAATTTTTGGTCAATTTTTGCTTATATTCCTCTCAATTTTTGAGGCAACACATGCATTGACCACTTCAACATCCTCATTTTCACAATTATGACTAGCATCGAGTAAATCACTAGGCAAAGTTTTTTGACTGGCAGAAGCATCAACAAATTTTTCCAGAGGATGATCACCTGATGGAGCCTACATATCATCACTTTTAGCAACTGTACCAAAGAATAGCTCATTATACTTCTCTTCCAACTCTAGATCTATGCCTTTGGTTCTAAACTTAGCTATCTTTGTGTTGGCCTATATAACAACAACAAAATAGAATCATAAGAACATAAATTATAACAACACATGTATAAACAAGTAATTACTTTTCTTTTTATAGAATCAAACCTTTATCCTTTTGTCCCACCAATCATCTGAAGCATTGATTGTGCCTTTCCATAAATTTTATCTCAACCTTATTGCAAGCCTTTAAGTATTCTCCAATTCTTCTAGTCCTTCTTAAGTCCATCCCATTTATTCTTCATTTGGCTACCAGTGTAGCTCATACTAGTCTCATTTCTGAACTTATTTGCTATTGTCTTCCATGATTTTTTATAAACTACCACCTTGCCTATTACTATCACCAAGCTCTTTTTTTCATGTGTCACAAAATATAATCACTTGAGTCTTACCCCACAATGTCCTATCTTTTATGTTAGCACAATGATTTTGATTAACACTAGTTTTAGAAGTGCAATTTTCCATCTAACATCAAATAACAAAAGATAAGTAAACCAAATTTCATCAAACAAGACAAGTAATATAAATTAAGTTTGTTCATGAAATATACACTTAAAGAACATGATCAAGCTTACTGCTCAAAACAAGTTTGAATTAAAGTTTTAATCAAAAAACTTGAATGATTGGGAATCAAGAGATAGGTAATCCATCATTATAACAAATATAGAGAAAAAAGCATAGAGAGCAAGACAAAATCACATGATTTTTTTTTTAAGAAGAGAGAATGGTAAATTATTGAGAAAAAACCAGAGTGCTATGTTCGTGAACTACAAATAGACACACGCACTGTGAACTACGAAAACTCCAGTAGCTCTACAAACACTTTAAAAATTTCAGCAGCTATACGAAAAGATATTTGTAGACACAGATACCGTGAACTACAAAACAGGCTATACCAAAAGCATTTGTACACACATACGAAAATTCCGGTAGCTGTTGCTGTGAATTGTGACATCGTGAACTACAAAAATTCCAGCAGCTACTTCACGAATTGTGAAGAAGACTACAATTAAACAGACAAGAAATTACAGAAGTTATTGTCATGAATTGCAGAAGAAGAAAAACAAAAATTTAATCGATGAATGAGACTATAAAACCAGTTACTCGCGTAAATTCTTCCATCGCCTTCCCTCTTTTGTTGCAGATCGTCCCTAAGCCCTGTTTCTTTTATTTTATTTTATTTTTTGCTGAATTCTTTACTACTTTATCGAATTCATCCTGGCTCGAAAACTCACCGATTTCCTGCTTTGATTACTAAATATTCTAGTGGGTATTTTTGAGAAATTGGGCTCCTAACGCTATCCTCGCTCAAGGTATGCTAGGGTGTAACTGGGGAAGAGCGCCCTGCGTTTAGCTACCAGCTACAGCCGACACTTAACAATGGAGATTAAGAACAAGACTCATGCTCTATACCATTAAAACTGTAATGATGACGGCAAGAAAGTGGTAACTGACTCGTTTTTGTTACACAACCAGTAGCAAGAAGATTTGGTTTAGTCTAAGTATATTGTGGACTCGGGTTTTCTAACGAGCCAAAGATTCATCTAAAAATGACATATGGCACAAGCTTCCATTTTGTAGCTGAATATTTTGTAATAACATTTGAATATTTTGTATCCTTGTCATTTTGCTTTCGCATGAACTCATGGGTTAATTAGTTAACTTTAAACAGATCATTGGCGTACTGAATTTTATGTCACCAACCCTATGTAGGTGCAGTATGATAATGAATTGAATATTATTTTAGGGTGGAATATTTGTTACAACAGAACATGTTGAACTCAAAAAAAAAAAAAAAAGACTATTTTGTTTCACACAGGACACGAGAAAATGCTGGTCAAGGTCTTAATTCAGGCGGCTCCTTTAACTTCCCTTGTCCGTGTTCTTCCCACTTCCATCCATTCTCATTAATAATTTCATGAAACTTTACATACTCTTGTGGGGGTTTCCTCTAACTTTTAAGTTATTGGCTACTTTGTACTGGACCATTTTTCCCAAACACCTATTATTAGGAAATTATTTTCTACAATTGGATTTTTTTATAATTAAAAATAGAACAAGAGAAAGTTAAGGAAATAAGGAAATAACAGGGTTGTGAGCTGAGCTGAAGCAATGGCCTTCGGCGGAACAATAACCAACAAGCAGCAGTCAAGATTCTCTATTGCTTCCACAACTTGCTCTACCAGCCTTATCATGGTAGGGTCCTGGTGCTTCTTTGAACAGAGTACTTCCAGAGCTTGTGAACTATCAGACAAAATGGTAATGATATGCAGAGAATGGATCCTTACAATTTTAATGGCACCCCAAATAACTTCTATCTTCGTTTCAAGAGCTGAAGAACAATTCTGACAAAATTTCCCTTTCTGATACTCTGGAGGAGCATCGAGATCCATCCATAACCAAGCGCCTGAACCAAAAGAAGAAGACTTCCGCCAACCACAATCAACCATAAAAATAATTGGGTTTCTTCCTGGAGCCAGGAACTTCTTCACTCCCCAGCAATGACATAAGTTATTGGGTGGATTTGCCCAGAACATCTTCTCAGCAAGAGGAAAGCCTCTCGAGGAAATAATTTGTTGACAATAGATTCCCTCCTGGATATTAGGGATCAGGGGTTAAAATGTGCATTTATAAATACACATTCATTCCGTCCTAACCAGATAATCTACTATTGGTTGATTAACTTGGTGAGTCCTTGAGTAAGAATAATACATTTGCTTGTGAGCAATTGGATTTATTTTACATGCGTTTCCACTTTTTAAGACTTATTAAATTGGCCTTGAATCTGCCTAATGCTCATTAGAAAGTTGATCAGCTAAACAAGTTACTTGCGTCAATGGCTCATAACCTTTTTATTATTATACTATTTTGGACCCTAAACTTGATTTCTTATATAGAAAGTCACTAACCTCATTTAAGTGTTTCATTTTGGACTTTCCATTAATTGGAGTCATTAAGTTCGATGAAAAAAGTGAAAAACTAGTTTTATCCTTTGAAAGCATTTTCTTTGTCTTAGAAGTCTTAAAACTTTACCTTCTAACAATTGAATAAGTCTTCAAAACTTGCCCTAGTCACATGCATCCCTCTTTGGCGGCCACCATCCTCCGTCGCCCATGCCTTTGCTTCCTCTTCTTCATTACTCCTGCTCCACCACAAATGGATCAACTAGTAAGGATATTGTGGAGGGGACGATTAGTAGAATCATCATGAATTTTCCGGCCAACGATGAGGGGGCCATGAATTTTCCTTGGAGGAGCCTTCTCTCACTGTATTCATTAATCCATTGGTCTAAGAATATTTTGGACTTGGATTCTCTAATAAGATGCAGATTCATTTGATAATGACATATGACATATGCTTCCATTTTATACTCAGATAATTTGTAATAACAGTTGAATATTTTGTATCTATGTAATTTTGCTTTTCACATGAACTCGTAGGTAAATTAGTTAACTTTAAACGGTTCATTAATGGGATAAATTTTATGTCTCCAAGCCATATGTAGGTTCGGTATGATAATGAATTGAATATTATTTTGGGATGGAATATTTGTAACAACTGAACATATTGAACTCAAAGAAAGAAAAAAAAAAGCCTATTTCTTTCACAGAGGAGAAAATGTTTGCTTTCAGTCGAGACTAATATTTGCTTTCTTGGTCAATCGCTAAGTCAACGTCATGCTTGAGTTGAGGCTACGTCCGCGTCTTCTCGCTTCCATTTCTCATTAATAATTTCGTGGAGGCGGGTTTAAGTTATTGACTTATTTGCCGATCAATTGTCAAATGCCAAGTCATCCGGAGTATTAGTACCGCAAATTTCCATGGGCCCTCAAGAAAGTTCGCTGAAAATATATTTTCACAAGAAATTTATAAGTACGGGTCTAGACTTGCACTTAGATCAGCCTGATGATACGTGGTTCCCATGTCAAACATGCAAAATAAGCATAAGTGTTTTGAGTGTGAACAGATCTTTTTAAGTAGTATTTCCTAAAATGATACGTGATGTGATGACCTAGGTTCTAAACTGATTAGCTGAATATTTGCCCACGCCACATGAGTTATAAATGGATGAATGATATAAGTATTATGTAATCAAGCTCCTCAACTTGAGTCATATATATATACACAAACATTAGAAATCACATTGATTTTCTATATGAAATATAAAGTATCATAATCTCCTTCACTTATATATTTGACAGGTGAATGATATGAACCATATACATAACAAATAAAAAAGACTTCGGCCTCGGCTAGTCGAGGATTAGAAGTTCAATCCACATTGGCTACATAACTTGAACCAGATCTAACCACTTCCTTCATTAATGATTTGTGGAAATTTTGCTAACTTTGATGGAGGTTTCTTCTTTGAAAACTCTCAAAGTTACTGCCAAATGGATAGGTGATCAAGTTATTTGAGTATGAGAATTGTAAATTTGTGTAGGGTTTCAAACCCTACAAAAGTGATTGCAAGCAATTGATGCGTGTTTGAAGTTTCAACAATCACTATTTGTATTTTGTGAAGTGAATTTCCTAGAAGAAAAATCACAACCGACAACAGCGCAAAGCTTAACTATATTTCCTTTGGCAACAAGAGAGACCCGAGAACTGGTCGGAGGGTGGAGATTGCGGAACAAACTATAATACCCACCCAAGAAAAGGAGGTAATGGTACCCCTAATCTTGGCTGTTGATTTTGGTTGATGGAACATATGGAAGCAAGCCGGTTAGGGGAGAGAAAAAGAAAAAGAAAAAGACAGAGGAGAGAGGAGAGAGAATAATATAGACAGGAAGAGCAACCACAAGGGAGAAACAAAAGAAAAAAGAGAGAGGCGAGAGGAGAGAAGAAAATAGAGAGGAAAAAAAAAAAAGAAAAAGCGTTGACAGGAGGGAGGAGAGAGAAGAAAAAATAGGGAAAATAAAAAATGGGGAAAGAGGAGAAAATGAGAGGAAAAACAATAAGAGAATATATGTTATTGGGTACAAATTTTTAAAAAGAAGTAAAAAAAATTTTAAAATATTATTTGTGTAAAAAAATATTAATTGCTAAATAATATACTTAATAAAATACTTTTTTGTACATATGTCAATGATTCTCAAAATATAAAATCTATGTATATTGATCAACTTAGTAAAAAAAATATTTATTGCATTTTAGAATTTTTATCACCTTTTTTTTGTTTTTAATCACCTTTTAAAAATATTTACCCATTTTTTAACATTTATCACTTTTTTTTATATTTTTTTTATCACTTTTTTTTTTTATATTTAATCACTTTTTGTAGTTTTAATCGCTTTTTTTTTGATTTTTTGAAAAAATGTTTGTTTTTTTAGTTTTTTTATCGCTTTTTTTATTTAATCAATTTTTTAAATTATTTATTGCATTTTAAATTTATTTATCACTTTTTCAGTTTTAATTTGCCTTTTAAAAATATTTACCAATTTTTTAACATTTATCACATTTTCTTTATTTTATCATTTTTTATACATTTAATCGCCTTTTTAAAAAATTTTATCACTTTTTTTTTTACATTTAATTGTTTTTTCTTACATTTTATCGCTGAAGTTACCTTCATTGTGACCGGGTCACGTTGAAGGTAACCTAAAAAAAAACCGGGTAACGTTGAAGGTGTGACCGGGTCATATGGAAGGTACCATCAAAGTGACCTAGGTCATAACGAAGGTACCTTCAATGTGACCCGGTCACATTTTTTAGGTTACCTTCAAAGTGACCTGGTCACATATGAAGGTACCTTCGAGGTGACCCGGTCACATTTATAGGTTACCTTCAATGTGACCCAGTCACAACGAAGGTACCTTCAAGGTGACCCGGTCACATTTATAGGTACCTTCAACGTGACTCGGTCATAACGAAGGTTCCTTCGAGGTGACCCGGTCACATTTATAGGTTACCTTCAAAGTGACCCGGTCATAACAAAGGTACCTTCGAGGTGACCCGGTCACAACAAAGGTATCTTCGAGGTGACCCGGTCACTTTTTTAGGTCACCTTCAAAGTGACCCGGTCACAACCAAGGTACCTTCGAGGTGACCCGGTTACAACGAAGGTACCTTCAACGTGACCTGGTCACATTTTTAGGTTACCTTCAAAGTGACCCGGTCACAATGAAGGTACCTTCAACGTTACCCGGTCACATTTTTAGGTTACCTTCAACAGTGACCCGGTCACAACAAAGGTACCTTCAACGTGACCCGGTCACATTTTTAGGTTACCTTCAAAGTGACCCGGTCACAATTAAGGTACCTTCGACAATCCGGTACATTTTTAGGTTACCTTCAACGTTACCTGGTCACATTTTTAGGTTACCTTCAATGTGACCCGGTCTCAACGAAGGTACCTTCAACGTGACCCGGTCACATTTTTAGGTTACCTTTAAAGTGACCCGGTCAAAACGAATGTACCTTCCAAGTGACCCGGTTACATTTTTAAGTTACCTTCCAAGTGACCCGGTCACACCGAAGGTACCTTCAACGTGATCCGATCACCTTTTTAAGTTACATTCAAAGTTACCCGATCACACCCAAGGTACATTCAATGTGACCCGGTCACATTTTTTAGCGCTTTTAAAGTTAATATTATTGCCTTTTCTTGCTTTTTTATTGTTTAACTTTTATAATTATTATCACATTTTTTTTATCATATTTTTAAAATCTGTAACATTTTTTTTATTATTATAGCCTTTTTAACTTTTTACTCGTGTATTAATAATTATTATCGCCTATTTTCAATTTTTAATTGCTTATCAGTAAATCTTATCAACTATTTATATTATATCACTTTTTTTATATAAAAATCACTTTTCAAAAATACTTATCACTTTTTTGAATTATTATCGCATTTTTTATTTTTAATCGGATTTTAATAATTATTATCGGCTTTTTTACAAATTATAGCATTTTTTGTTTTTATTTATTTTTTAAAAATATTTATTAGTTTTTACATATTTATCATGTTTTATAATTTTAAAATAGTTTTAGTAAGTATTAACAGTTCTTTTTTCAAATTATCACTTTTTTTGTTTTTACAATCGGTTTTTAGATTTGTTATTTATCAATTTTTTATATTTAATCACTTCTTTTAAATATTTCTAGCATTTTTAATTATTTATCACCTTTTTTAATATTTAATCACTTTTTTGAAAAAATGTTCACTTTTTTAGTTTAGTTTTTTATAGATTTTTTTTATTTAATTGTTTTTTTTAATTTATTTATTTCCTTTTAGCATTATTTATATCACTTTTTCAGTTTTTTAATATCTTTTTTAAAAATATTTTCCAAGTTTTTAGCATTTATCACTTTTTTTAGTTTTTTTATCACATTTTTATAATATTTTTTGCATTTTAGATATTTTTTATAACTTTTTCAGTTTTTAATCGCTTTTTAAAAATAGTTACCATTGTTTAACATTTATTACTTTTTTTTATATTTAATCAATTTTTTTTTTTTAAATTTAATTTTTTTTAGTTTAATCACTTTTTTTTGATTTAATCGATGTTTTTTATCAATATTTCACTTTTTTTGTTTTTTTATCACTTTTTTTATAATTTAATCAGTTTTTAAAATTATTTGTCACTTTTTCAGTTTTTAATAGCTTTTTAAAAATATTTACCAATTTTTTTAACATTTATCACTTTTTTTTAAATTTTTATCGCTTTTTTAAAATTTTATTGCATTTTAGAATTTTTTATCACTTTTTTTAAAAATATTTACCATTTTTTAACATTTATCACTTTTGTTTAATATTTTATCACTTTTTTTTTTATTTAATCATTTTTTTATATTTACTTTATTTTTTTAGTTTAATCACTTTTTTTGAAAAATATTTCACTTTCTTAATTTTTTATATCTTTTTTTTATTTAATCATTTTTAAAAATATTTATCACGTTTTTTGTTTTTAATAGCATTTTAAAAAAATTTACCAATTTTTTTAACATTTATCACTTTTTTTTTACATTTAATTGCTTTTTTAAAAGAAATTTCACTTTTGAATTTTTTTTTTGCTTTTTAGAAATATTTATTACATTTTAAAATTTTTTAACACTTTTTTTTCTTTCCCTCCCCTCACCTGTTACCTAATCACACGGTTTCCCTTTTCTCTGCCAAGCCAAGATCAACGGTCAAAATGGGGAGGGCATGGGTACCCCCTTTTGGGGGTGGGTATTGTAGAAAGGTCCGAAGATTGCTGCCGTTTGGGAAATGGTTGAGTGTGACAAACATTTACTGGTCGTGTTACCAGGCTCTCTCCTAAATGTGTTACAGGCTACTATTAGAAATTTTTAATTAAATGTGACACACATGTCACTTATTGTTTTTAAATCTATTATAGTATTATGTAATTTTCCAATATACTTACTGATAGCCGAAAGGCAATCGCCCTGAAGGATCTCACACGTATACGTCATCATGGGCCAACACATCATCTTTGGTCAGTAACAGGCGACCAGACCTCCGCAAAGAGAGGGCCTCAAGCATCCTCGGAGAAGCCAGATAAGCGTTGCCTTCGGGGATACGCCAGACCAACTTCGGTCATAAAAGGTCATCACTTATCCTGAGGATAACCTCGGAATGACTCCACGTGCCTAAAGCCCACCTTCGGTCACTCTCTGGACCACCTTCGGGACATATCCTCGAGAGTACCATTGCCAACGACCTGAGTCTAACCTCAGGAAAGTCCAGCCGAAGGTGTCTTGCATAAAGCAAAGGACCTCCCTCCAAAGAGGCTCACCTCCCCGAGTAACCCCTGAACCTCGTGGGAGTTCGGTCACCTACTAAGGCCACGTGGACGTACGACTTGACAGCTTAGGAATCTCTGACACACCGTACTCGTACGGCTCCCAACACGCCGCCCCCAAACACGCTCTGACACATCGTTCTCAAGCAATATAGGCTTTCGGCCGAACGGCCTATGGTCGGCTAAAAGCCCCTATAAAGGTATGGATCATCTCCAGCCAAACACGTGTCATGATCTGGGCAACTCGTGGCAAACGAACTTCTCCTGTCTACCTCCTATAAATATTCGGGAGGCATCACAAGTAAGGGGGTTCTTCCCGTGAGACAATCTTTACCTCCCTTTGCCTATCTTTCACTTTCAAATACTGACTTGGGCGTCGGAGATTCCTTCCAGGAAAAACACTCTGGGGACCTCCTAACCCTTACTTTCTGTGTCTTCCAAGCAGTCCTCCCAGGACGTATTCTCTCTGGAAGTTCCTCCGCCGCCAAAAGTTCCTGCCACCTTCATCATGACATATAGTGGAGATGCTAATGGGCATCACTTACATAAATATGTGATGAATATTTGATTGAATTCAAATAGTTTAGTTCGTGAATTTAATTAACTTTAAATAATATTGATGTGATGGATTTCATATTACCAACCTCAATGTATAGGTGAGTTATGATAATGAATTGAATATTACTAGTAGAATATCATCAACACGAGTATGCCTTTAATTTGCACGAGTTTTTTTTTTCTTGAACAGAACTTTGAAAGATATATTAAAGAAACTAGCAAGCGGCTGGAAAATAGCGTTAAATTCATTTTACCCTTACAACTTACAAGTGAACAATTACTGTCGCTGCACTGTTTAATTTACCAATACGATTGGATCCAGTTGGATATTTATTAGGACGGTATATTTGCTATAACTGAACATGATCAGCTTAAAAAAAAAAAAGTAGAAAAGAAACTTATTTCTTTCACATAGGAGAAATGTTTGCTTTGATTTGGTGACAAATTTTAATTTGTTTTATAGGTCAACCGCTAGTCAAGGTCTTCGTTCACGTATTAAAGTGGTTAAAGGATGCTGCTGTGTTCTCCACCAATTCTCTTATAATACCATAATACACTGATTCGATGATTGAAAGTTCTGAAAAAGAAAAAAAACCCATACATTTCTCATTTCATCTATATAATCATCGTATCTCGTTATGTAGATGCTTTTAAGTAACTAGTAATTGCACATGCATTGTATGCGAATCAAAATATTATTATTTTTTATTTAAATAACTATAATTATAATTATCTTATTCAAAATAAGTAGTAGCAATAATGATTTTAATTTTTTTAGTTTAGATATATTTTTTATTAGTTTCATTTTTCTATTTTCTGCATATTTTTTGTTGTAATATTTCATCATGACTATTCTCAAGTGCGCAATCATATTTATTTGATTACTATTTATTAACAATAACAACAACAATAATAATACAATGTAAAATATGCTACAGATAAACTGGTTACAAAAAAATTGATAGAATTCTTTTTATTTGTGATTGTAGAGTACTTATAAAAATTTCTTCCTCGTACCTTTAATGTCTTATCAAAGATGTTAAAATTCACTTCTTAATGTAAAATTTAAATTAATACTATGCAATATGTTAAGAAAATGTCTTAATTTAATGGATTTAATGATATTATGTACTTAGAAATTTTTTAAAAAATTAAGTTAGTAAATTTTATCTTAATTTTTATACTTTAGATTCAAAAAGCTAATGATTAAAATAGAAACCTTACATTAGTTGGCTCAAAAAATTAAATGGATTTATTATTAATGTATTAGCATAAATTTTTCATTCTAAAGGGGACATAAGCTAAGTTTTTAATAAAAAAAAATGTTATGCATTTCCAATTATTCTAAAAGTTAGTAAACATAATCTATATGAATAGATTTTTAAATCTAATCGTTGGTTAAATGTAATTTTTTATATTCAATGAAAAGATAATGAAGAGTGTAACAATTGTTAATAGGTTTAAGAAGAATCACCCTCATTATCTGTAAATTATGTTCTATAAATTCAATATTAATATATATATTAATCATTTGGTATGCTAAAAGTATAATTTATTAATATTTTTCATTAGGTAGGCTAAAAATTTATAGAACATTAATTACCAATTGGCTAAAAATTTATATTATTTGTTACTAAAAAATTATAGAATGAGTAGATTTCTTTCATATGGTGAGAATTAGTTTTTAAAATAAAATGAAATTAGCTAAAATACATTTGTCGTTGAAAGATGACATTTGTCTATTTGAACTCATTGAAAAGTGAATAAGATGTTAGAAAATAAATATTAATATTAATCACAAACATAAACTAGAATTCTAAAAATTAAAATATATTATAGATTTAGAAATTATCAGTAAATTTATAAATATAGAAATTATTTGGAAGTAAAACAATTATTAGAAATATATTTTATGTTTATGGAAAATTGGATTGAAGGTGGCATGAGATGAACTTTTTGGTTGATTTGCATGATTTGGAAACCTTTTGGATGATTAAAGCATTTAACCCCACTATCAAAACATATGGAGGTCACAATTAGGGGGTAAAGTGTAAGTTTTTAAATATAGAGGGGGGTAAGTATAAGTTAGATCAAACTTTAGAGGGTTTCTGTAAGTTCCCCTAGAAAAAAAATGACATATGCTAAGCTCATATGAGGAACATATGCCCATGTGGAACAAACTTGCATTTCGTTGAAGAGTTCTGAACTTGGGTTGTTACATATGGTATCAAAGAGCCAACTAGAGACCATGATGATGTGACATATCAGGTGTCCACATACATCGTCTATCGAGGTTAATGTTGGATTAAGAGGTGGGCCAAATAATCTAATTAGAAAGGTTAGTTGTCCAGGGGATCAAGTAATTCAAGTGGCTCCAAATATGGCCATGATATTTTGAGGTCAAGTCTTGTATAGTTTTTTTTATCTTTTGATAATTAATGCATATCAAGTGATTTAGAAATTGTACTCACATCACTAAGGTAAGAAAGCTTAATCTTACCTCATTGTTCTTATATTATAATTAGTTAAATATAAATAAAGGAAAATAGACTCATTTAATCAAAATAAATTCTTAGTACCTAAAAGAAAAACTAATAACTTATAATTTAAGGTTTATTCACTTTATGTCTTTGCACTTTTTATTTTATTATATATAGATATAAATAAAATATACATAGATATGAAGTTACACTTTTAGGTTCTAATAAAAATATTTGAAATTTAAAAAGTAAATAAATTGATAAACATCATGTTTTTAGGCATCTTAAATAGCCAAATAAATCAAAGATATGTTTGTTATAAAATTTTAAATTTAGTAGCATTTTTAAGTTTTTTTCCATAAGAAAGACTTATAGAAAACATAGAAAACAATCATAAATTATTTTCTACTTTTCTTTTTGAAATACTAATCTTAATTTCCTAACATAAATAATTTGTAAATGGAACAAATGTGTCAAATTTTTAAATATAAGAAATGCATTAAAATTTTGATTAATCAATTAAAAAAATATTAACTTAGAAAACTAAATCTAAAAATACTATTTTTCAAAAGATTATAAATTCTCAAAATATGTTTCATTTTAAAGAATTTTGTGTATCAATGTCAACTATCATAGTATTTGGAATACAATATTATGCCAAAGAAAAAAAATGATAAATTCACAAAAAAAATTATATTTTGGATAAAAATGAATGAAATTCACTACTCTTATGTTGTTGTGATTTTTTCCAAGAAGGAGAAAAAGTAAGGATTGAAGTTCAAAACTAAGTTTAGGAGTTTCTTGTTTAAAACAAATAAATTTGGTGAGTTCTATTTTGAAATTTTATGGTATATCTGTGTCAAACATGTTTATTAATTCAAGAAGAAATAAAATTATTTTGGTAAAATTTTGATAATTCCGGATATTGAAAGTGATAATTGGTGCTTGAGTGTATTTAGAATGAATTATGGACAAGTTTGATGAGGTTTTGGTTTGGTGTTGTGGTGTTGGGTAGAGTTCCAGGAGGTTGCAAAGAGAGATATCGAAGATTTTACATTCTGGGTAAAAATTGGATTACTTACAGTATAAGTCCCTATATCTTGGTAGCTGGTGTATCGATGTCTTAAAGTTTAGAATGCTATATGTTGATCACTGCAAGTTGAAGAGAGATTTGGGTTGTTGACAGTATTGATCCCTGGGCATTGAACACGGGTACAGAGATTCCTTATTTTCCAAAACTATTCGTTTAAGCCACAAACAGAATAAATTTGGGTTATTTCTTATATTTATTTGATTTTTACATAAACTGTTATATAATTATTTTAGGTGACTAAACCATTGTTTTGAGAGTTGAAAAGTTACAATTTGAGGAAAGTTTCATTCCACCATTCTAAACTTAAATTATTATTTTACTATCCACTTTATTGATTTTAAATTATTGAATTATATTAAATTCTAGTTCTACGAAGCTTTGGTTTTAAAGTGCGAATAATTTGATCTTTGGGCTTCATCTTTTGATTTCACCTTCATTATTTGAAAGTTTATTCTAAAATTTTATCTTTTAAATATATTGGAAATAATTACATTATGCATTATCTATGTTTCTAAATATGTAAGTTATGTTTCAATGATTATGGGATTGAGTATGTTTTCCTTAGTATTTTTATGCCAATATTATTTTATATTTTTTATGAACCTTCAAGTTCTAAATATTTGATTCATATTTGTTTTCCTACTCATGTAAAATAATTTAAATATTGAATATTCCAAATTTTGTATTCAAGATTACTCCAATTAAATGTACATGTACATTAATTCAGTTTTGCGACGAGATTTATTGTACTTTTGGCATTAGAAATATGTTTCATTATTCTTATTTTTATGTCTTGAATTATTTGTTATCAAATTAGCTTAAATTATTTTATCTATTGATTTTAAGTATGTTTCAAGTATATTATGTTTTAGATATCCCGTAACGAGATTTCATGGTCATACAAAATTAACATTTTGAATGTGTTTTGACTTTGTTTTGATAGGTGTTGATTCTATGCCTGTACTACTGGAAAAGTGTAGTTCTAAACCCTACATGTATGATATTCTGTATTGTTCTATTCTGTAGTGCACTGTTTTTTGGACTAGTTGTTAGATTATTGATTCAAATTCAAAGAAGATAAAGACTTGAAGTTGTTACAAATTCAATTTGTTTTAGAATTGGGTTTATGTTTTTGTTTAGGATTTGGATTTAGTTTTCTTATTTTGATATTGTTTATGTTTGTTGTGTAACCTATAAAAAGACTTCCTATGTTAGAATTTTGGTAAATGGCAGAAAAGTATGCATGGTGTGTTGTGAGGCTTGAACGAAAGTAAATATTGAGAGTTTGAGAGAATTGGTATGTATAATTGTTTTTGAGTTTTTATAGTGGACAGGCCGTGGAAGTGTCATAGTTGGAAGGAAAAAATTGCTTGTTGTTCTATATGTTTTTTTTTTCGCTTCCGGCCAACAGGTAGTATTAGAGCTTAGTTTGAGATGGCTGGAACGTTGAATTTTTAGATTGATCATTTTGATGGATTCGTAGATTTTAATCTTTGGAAGTACATGGTAAAGGATATGCTAATTTAATAGAAACTTATTGATTTATTTGAGAAAACAAAGACTGAAACTATAAATGATGCAAAGGGCAAAAAGATGGAGTATATAGCAGTGACTACGATTCAATTGGCTCTTGCACTACAACTCAAGTATGATGTGTTGAACGAGATCTCTTCAACAAAATTGATGGATAAGCTTGAAGGTAAGAACATATTAAAGTCTATTACAAATAAGCTATGCTTGAAAAGACAATTATATGGTTTGAAGATGAAATTTGGATGTAACTTGAATGTACACTTGAATGAGTTTAACAAACTTATTACATAATTGGAGAGTATCAGTAAGAAGATCAAAGAAGAAGATAGGGCTATAATCTTGATTAATTCTTTCTCAAGATTTTATGAGTCAGTTATGACTCCATTAATAGTTGGAAGAAATACCATGAAGATAAAAAATGTGACCATTTTGCTTTTAGAGCATAATCGAATGAGAAAATTTGAAAAAAAAAATGAAGAAAATAATGTGTTCATGGTGAAGCGATGAAGAAGTCATTGGAGAAGAAAAACATATTCAAGAGAAAAATCAAGTTCGAGATAAGGAAAAGATTGGAGTAACATAGAATGCTAATATTGTCATGATTTAGGAGATATTGAAATTTTTTTCCCGAAATTGGAAGAGGACATGCAAGAATTTTGAAAGGCAAAGGAGAAGAAGAAAGGAAATTAAAAAAAAAAAAAGGAGAAAAACACTATTAAAAAACATGCATTTACCAATGGCCAAGTCGTTAGAAATTTCCAACACGATGAGCTGTTTGAAAAAAAGAAGATAAATTTCTAATGGCCAACGCATTGAGCTGTTGGACATATGGCCGTTGGAAATTTTAGAATTTCAATTTCCAATGTGAAGGCCATTGAAAGTTTCCAATACGAAGCTGCTAGAAATTCTCACGTTGGAAATTTTCAACGTGAAGGTCGTTGGAAAATAGTGCTATTGAACCAATAAATTTTATAATTTTATAACGTAAAGTAATGTTTTGAAAATATTTTGTTATAAATAATAATAATAATAATAATATGTATATTTATATTATATTGATATTGATGTTTATATATATTCATACTGATATTTTATATATATTTATATAATGTGTGTGTGTGTGTGTGTCATATATATCATATTTATTTTATAAATTTTAGAAAAGTAAAGTAGTATTTTAAAAATATGTTTGTTAAAATAATAATAATAATAATAATAAGAATAATAAGTATACATATTTATGAACATATTATAATGGTATATGACCATATTATATGAATATATTATATGTATGAATATATCATAATATATATTATAATATATCATTTGGTGTTTGATTGTAGATCTGGTTGGGTAATGGTGTTATTTATCTATAACTAATAATAATAATTATTATTATATTTATACATATACATGAACATATTATATTTTTATATATATTTGTATATATATCATTGGGCAAAACTAACTCAGCTCAACTTAACCCTTACTATATATAACTCGCTAGCTTTTTCATCTGCCTGTCCCTCTAATCTGCCTCTTCTCGATCTTATTTCCTCTCCCTCTTCTTTTCTTTTCTTTTTTCTTCTCATCTGTCGTTTACCGCATCATTCCGCCGTCCCGTCATTTTGCATCCATTGGTTGCCCTCTCACCGTTCATCGTTCTATCACTCCGTCATTCACCATTTCTCGTTCCGCCGCTCTATCGTTCACCATTTGACATCTTCGGCCTTGTGATTCGGTAGTCCGTTGTTTGCGGTTTGCCATTCCTTGTTCACTGTTCCTCATGATTTTTCACCGTTTCACCGTTGTTCTTCGTTTCGCCGCCTCGATCTCTTCGATCGCCCCTTAATCTCCTCGATCTTGTCAGTCCGCCTTTGTTCCCTAGTTTATTTGATATGGTTTTGAATTGTGCAGATGTGATTTTCGTATAAAATGCAGATCTGGTTTTGAATTATGCAGATCCCATTTTGTGATTTTAATTTGGTTTTTCTAAGTTTGTGATTTTTGTAGGTCTGATTTTCGTTGTGCCCGATCTGTTACTTTTTGTTGTGCTTGATTGTTGATCTGGTTTTGATTTTGTGAATTTTGTGTTTGATTTTGAATGTAATTTTGTGTTTGATTTTGAATGTAAATAATTTTTCAATGTTTTTACTTTTTAGTAATTTTGTGTTTGAATTTTATAATTTTAGTGAATTATGCTTAAGTAATTTTTGTCCCATTTTAATTGTATTCTTTTTTGGAATATAATTTTTCATATTTTTTTAATTTTTAGTAAATTTTCCTTTTTTAGTTAATTTAAACTAGTAATATATAAATTATAATTTTAGTAAATATTTGCTTGACGTAATATAATATAATTTTTTTTATACTAATATAATCTTAGTATTAGTGAATATATCATATAATTTTAATAATATATTTTTTGAAATATAAAATATAAAATGTGATTTTAATAAATATAAGATATAAAAAATATATAATATAATTTTTACTAATATTTTCTTTTTCTTTTTTTTTTTTGAAAAAATTGTCATTGGAAACTATTCAACCGTTAGAAATAATTTAATATGGTTAGGGCATTGGAAATTTACAACAGCCAACCCTTCGGCTGTTGGAATTTTTTTCAATGTTTGATTTGCGAGCGCACGGCTTTCCAACGGCTTCACGTTGGAAAAATTTTCCAACATGTGGCCTTTAGAAATGGTCGTTGTAAAAAGGCATTTTTTTAGCAATAAAATAAAGGTGATATGAACGTAATGGAGGATGGCAAAAGTGCTGATGCAAGAAGCTGGAGGGAAGAAAAATTCAAAAGATGTTTGGGTATTTTATTCTGCTTATTCAAAGCATGTTTGCACAAAAAGAGAGTGATTCACAGAGTTTGAGGGATGTGACAAGCCAATTTATTTGACGAATGACCATGAAGAAAGAATTGAAGATATTGGTAGTGTGAAGATCCAATTGCATGATGAAAGTATCAAGACACTTGGTGATATGAGGTGTGTTCCAAAATTCAAAAGAATTTTGATTTCACTTGGTAGATTGGATATCTTGGGCCATAGATTTTCTGCTCAAGGTAGAGGACTGTGAATTTTAAAAGATGCATTAATTGTGATGAATGGAGTGAAGAACTCAAATAATTTGTGTAAGTTGGTTGGCAATACAATTGTAATAGGAAAGACAAAGAATTATACCGTGTATGTTTGGGATTTAGTTTTTATATTTTGATATGGTTTAGGCTTATTATGTAGCCTATAAAAAGGTTTGTTATGTCAGAATTTTACACCCAATTCGTTTTAACTTAAGTCAACTTAATCTAAAATGGTTTTAAATCTTTTTAACCTAGAACCAATTTCATTTGAAATCCAATATTATATAGGTGTAATAATCCATTTGAAATAAAATTTTTATCATGTTATTAAATTTCTATGAAATTTTCCTTTTTAATGTTTAAAAAAGAAAAATTCATAAAAAATTAATAGTGTTATAAAAATTTTACAATCAATGGATTATTTCACCTAAATAATATTGAATTTTAAATAAAATTGGTTTCAAATAAAAACGATGTAAACATAAAAATAAGTTGTTTTGAATTAAGTTAACTTAAGTTAAAACGAATAGTGTATGGGAGAAAAATGCATATGGTGTGTTGTGAGGCTTGAAAAAGAGTAAAGATTGAGAGTTTGAGAGAATTGGTGTATGTAATTGTTTTTGAGTTTTGATAATGGAAAGACAGTGCAATCATCAAAGTTGGAAGAAAAAAAATATTTTTTGTTCTATTTGCTTTTTTTTTTTTGGCTTTCGCCCAACACTAGTCTGTCTTGGCACTTGACCGTTGACAATCTTAGATAGTACTAGATGTACTACAGCAGTTTAAGTATAGTCACAGTAATCACCCTACTCACTCCCCTCTAAATTTTTATTTTGTCAATATGATCCGAAAGTGCTACATTTTGGTTAATCATTTTTATTAAAAATATTATTTGTTATCTTATCATAATTGTTATTTCAATGATTATCTTCTAACTTTTCAAGTATCTTTTTGTGTGATGTTTATGTTATTATTTTGTAAGAATCACTCCTACATAATCCTTATGTTATCATTTTATGAATAATTTTTATGTTTTATATTAAGAAATATCATGTCTTATTATTTGTTTTGAACTACTCTATTTTCATTAATGATTTCAGGTATGAATTTCACATTTTTTTTGTTGTATTTTATGATAGAATTAATTGTACTTGTTTCTAATACTTAAATGACTTTTTGATTTTTATGAGCATGACTTTCCTACAATATGAATATTTTAAATTATTTATTTATATTTTTATTATATTTTCTGATTAATATAGGATTTATAATATTTTCAATAAGATTGTTTATTGCTCGAACCCTATATTATATATTTGATGAACTATTTTTATGTTTCTTAAAATAGTGGATAACTTGCCACTTAGTAGGCATTGGTGCTTATCCTCTTTTTTCTCACTCACACAGATAGCATGAAATACATGGCTAGCTAGTTAATGAGTGACTACAAGAGCTTAAAGTTTGAGATAGCATTAAAGTGAGAGTAATTGTATATCTTAAGGTTGGAGATATTTTGTACAAGATTTTTTCAGTTATAGTTGCTCTACTATTCAATGCCAACAATAAGCAATAAGTCTGAATTATAGGTGATAGTTATTTAAATTTATTTGGAATATTTGTAGCCATGCATGTTCAAGAGAATTTTATTTTCTAAAGTGTGTGGCGTGTCAACGTCCCAAAATTCATAGGGTGAGTTTTGGGATATGACATATACTACATGTTGGGAATTTTATTTTGTTCTACTAAAACTTATTGCATGGTCTCCTAAGAATCCTCCAACCTTAATTCCTTATGTTGTTAGAACTTGCAGTCATAACCTAAAAGTATGTAATTTAATAATAATTTTTGAACATATAAACATCTAAACTTCTCTCCTTATTATACTTAATCTCAAATAAAATGAAAACTTGTAATCACAACATAAAATTATTAACTTCATTTTTTAACAACTTCAAAATTAATTCTAGGCTATGAGCCTTTACCATGAAATATAATATTAGAACAAAAATTACTTCTAATTTTTTCAAACAACTTATAAGATTTGATTGGATCTAAAAAAATTAAAAATGAAAATAATATTTTAATATTATTTAGTATGGAAAAAAAGTTAGTTGCTAAGAATAAAAATTTGTGTTACAATATTAAAAGGTATGACCATGTGGAAAAAATAGTTATTATAATTTTTTTAATATTTTAAAAAATTGGAAAATATAAAAAAAAAAATTATGCTAAAAGTCCCCTTATTATAATATAAGCAACTAGTTCTAATAGCTAAGAATTTTTTTTCCTAAAATTTTTTTCCAATGACCTTTTCTATGATGATAATTTTTTTTATTTTTTCCATAATAGGTACTTGAGTCATACGTGAATTACATTATTGCTCGTAAATGGATCACATACATAAGCATTCATATAGTATATATTCATCCAAGTTGAAAAAAAAATTAATTGACAAAAAAATTTATATTCAAAGACATTTTCTATGGTAGAACAAACATAGGCCATACTTGTTAAGTTAAGATTTTAAGTTTTATGAAATATTTATTGTGCTTGAGATAATTATTTGATAGTAATATAGAACCAAGAGCAGCATGTTTTATAACACCTTCATATCACACATGGGTGAATTGTGGAAAGTCTTATGTGGATATATAGACTCTAATTTCATAACATAAGTACCTAATGCATATCCTTTTTTAAAGTATAGTCCATGTGGTGTGTGCAGGTGTTCCATTGACCAGTTCTGGACTTGAGTCGTTACAAATGACGTCAGAGCCATGTTTGGTTTAAAGTATATGGTTTTGGTATCAGAGCCGACCCAGGATTACGATGGTGTGGCATAGTGGGTGTGCACATTTATCGTCTACCGGAATTGATCCTGGTTTTGAGAGGCTACTTGGTCAATGGGAGTTTGTAACGTCCATTTATCCCACATGGGTGATTTGTGGGATGGATATATAAGCTTCAGTTCTAGAACATAAGGTTAACAAAAAAAATTTGTATAGAATATTTGATCTTATGTGACGACCCAAGTTCAAAACTGATCAACAGAATACCTACCCACATCACATTGGCTATTCTTTGAAAAAGGATAAACACTTGAAATCATATATACACATAAGAAATCACATAGACTTTACATGTTGGATATGGGTGTCACAATCCCCCACTTATATACCCAACGTCCACTTTAGGCCATAAACAAATCTAGAATCATGAGCACAATAGGTCATGGATATAAACCGTACATGAAACAGATAAAACAAAAATGGGACTCGGCCCGTACAAAATCAAAAGTACAGATCACACTATCACGAAACCGTGTTAGCTCTGATACCATTTATGACGACCCAAGTCCAGAATTGATCAACGGAATACCTGCCCACACCATATGAACTATCCTTTAGAAAAGGATAAATGCTAGGTGATCAAGCTCTAAGACTTAAAGTCATATATACACATTGGAAATTACATAGACTTTCCATGTAGGATATAGCGTGTCACATTCTGTAATATAGAATCAAGTGTGTGTAAGTTTATAATAAAAAATAAAATTTAGTAGCAACTTAATAAAGGTCCTTTCAGTATTATTGCGTTAATATAATTCCAATTAAATAGATAATGATAAATTGAATTTCATTAAAAAAAAATGACTTATAATATACAGGCACAAAAGTTGTTTAACATTTTTGTATCTTTATATTTTTTATATATTAAAGATTAAACTAAAAAGGATCATGACGACCCAATGACACCTGAAATGTTTCAATGGTCCCACTAGTGCTAATAAGACTAAATTTCACACCAACAGCAAAACTAAGTTGATCTTGAAAATCTTTGAAAATCCTGAAACTGTAAACATGAGCAGCATGAATCAACAAGTCGTTTGGGAAAGCAACTTCATACTCTCCATAATCACTGTAATCTTTCTCAAAATCATTGTGTCTCCACTCTTTGACATTAAGCTCAATTGCTTTGAAAATATCAAAGAGTCCTATCTGCTTGTTAGCAAGTGATGCTAGCACACTATTCATGCTCTCACTTCGTTAAGAAGCAAGCGTACTTGCATCATCCAAAAAAAAAAACACTGATTATCTATTAACATACATATTCCATATAAATGCATACATCAAGTTGTCAAATACATACATCAGCAAGATGAACAAAACATACAAAAGAATCACCATACGGAAAAATACATATCCAGTCCAATAGCATACATATGATCAGCAATTCCTCACATACCAGAAAAAAAAATTGTAATACTTAAAAAAATTGTATTTAAAGTACCTCCAGAGAAAACATTCCTGCATAACCACGAAGCTCATCTTCCACGCACCCTCCATAATGATTTCAACCAACTATCATCAACACACCCAAAATCATCTAACATCCAATTCCATGTGTGATACAGCTCGTCTTCTATGAGATAATCATATAGGCATTTCATGAACTTGTCTCGAAATCTAGGTCGGCAATATAAGTGGCGAAGCTTTGTAGGTGCCTTATCGGCTATGTGCCACAAGCACAATCTATGTTTGGTCTCTTTGAACACTTTATCAAATGCCTGTAAAAATGCATGGTCCTGATCTGAGAAAAGTGTCTTTGGCTCAATTTCATCCATGCTCCTCAAGAATGTCCTCTATAGCCACTCAAATGCTCTGGCCTTCTGCTCGACTAAGAAAGCACATCCAAACATTATATTTTGCTGATAGTGATTTGCACCTACAAACGGCACATAGAACATGTTGTACATGTTCGTTCGGTATGTCATGTCAACCGAGACAAAATCACCAAAAATTATGTAATCAGCCTTCATTTGGCTGTCTCGCCAAAAGAAATTACTTAGCCTGCCCATGTCATCAAGTTCAAGAGCATAGAAAAAATCAGGATCTGTCTTCTCATGCTCTTTGAAACATTGAACTAGTGACTCGGCATCGCCTTTCACAATAACTTTAGCCCTCTTCATTGCAACTTTGTTGTAAAAAATTTTCTTCTTCAAACTAGACTGCTCAGGTTCCCCAGCTTCATTGTTGAACACCCTAACTGTATCAATTATTCGGATGCCGCTATTGACCAATGTCATAACTGTCCCTAACTGTTCCTCCGACATCTCTTTGCTTCTGTTAAGCAAATGTCGCATCAGAATCAGTAAAAACCGATGGTTATGCTTACGAACATGACGATCACAAACTCACTGACCATCTTCATTGCACTTAAACCGTATATATGCATCACAGCCACACCGCATAGTATGTTTACGAAAAGAAGGTTCTTCCATATTATTCTTTGCTGACTTCTTGAATCCTTGTCAGTGACAACAGTACTTGGGGAAATTACTTGATTACGCCTCCAACAAATTCTATTTCAACGAGCCTTGAACCCATTATCTACTGCATGCCGACGAAGCTACTTCCAATCTCTCAAATTCAACTCCTTCAAAAGATACCCCTAAAACCCATCATCTCCTCTTACCATAGAGTAGTCAATCACAGAATCTGAAACATATAAACAAACAAAAGGTTAACAACGTATGCAAACTTCAATATACAAGTATGTCCCAGTTATATACATATCATATACAGTTACATACATATGCTACTCAATAACATACGAATTACATGCAAACATGCACTCAAGTTCTAATTCAAAAAAACATATATCTATAGGCTTCCACACATTCCCATAAAAATATATTTTAACCTGCATCAACTCCATCCGCCCCTTCACCACCAAAATCCACTTGTTCATCTTCATCAGCGTCAATTCCTCGAAAAAAAATATATTCCAAGATTCACTGTCAAATAACAATGTAACACAAACATACATATGAATCAAGCAAAAAACCTTCTGCCTCCTTTCCATGATCCAAATAATCATCAGCAACCTCATTCTCCTTTCCCAAGTCTTTCACATTTAAATCGGCATTGCCATCTTCAACAAAAACACAATTAACTTACCCACTGTCTTTCTCACCTTGATCAGCAATAAGAGAATCTTCAACTGGTGGGCTTCCATTCAAGTCAAAAACCATTTTATATTAATCTTCGGAATGTAATTAAAAAGAAACAAAAGATAGAACAATATCAAAAAAATAAAAAGAGAGAGAGAGAGATGATATATTGGTCAAAGAACGGCGGGATATGGGTAACAGAAAAAAAAAAAAGGAGAAGATGAGTGTAAAATGAGGGAATCCCTAAATTCAGAAAAAAGTAAATAAATAAAAAACACGGATACAATCTTAACAATAACGATGTTATAGCTAATAGTCAAATTAAATATTTTATAAAACGCAAATAGATAATACTTATCCCATATCTTCTCAATTATTCAATCAAAAACAGTTTCCAAGTTCTCCCACCTTTAACAAATCATTGACGTTTTTTAACCCAATGTATCCAAGAAAATTCGGGAAAGAAAAGGTCTTCCTTCACTCTAGCAAACCTTGTGTAATAACCCAACCCAATTTAGTCTATTTTATTATTTTCGGTATTTAGGTTAAGGCCAATAGAAGAAAAAAATAAATATAATAATAAGAAGCAAAGAAAAAAAAGCAAGGGAATTAAAAGAAAATAACAAGTGATATGGCAAAAGAAAGAAGGAAAAGAGAAGTCGTGAGACAAGTTATAAAAAGGGGGAAAATAAGAAAAAAATAGGGTTGGGTATTTCTCTCACTTTCTTATGTGACTATTGTTTTGTGTTGGAGAAGTGAAAGAAGAAATTATTAATTGATGATCAAGTGGAAGCAACCTGTAAATTTCTTGTGCAAGAGGAGAATTTGGTTGTGAGTGTTTATTAATTATTTTTGGTGTACAATTTAGTTAGTTTTAGAGTTTAAAAAAAAGATTTGGGTTGATGATTTGATTAACTCTAATTTATTTTTTATAATTGAAAGGGATAATTGATTATTAGGGTTGTTTGGGATGAAATAGAAAGAAGTTTGGGGAGGTTTTGGGTGGGCATGGTTGAAATCACCGAGTAGCAGGAGGTTGCGAACGAAGAAGACGAGGAATCGCATTTCCGGCTGAACATTGGGGTAAATACATATTAGGTCCTTTAAGTTTTAATACGAGTTCATCGATATCCTATAGTTTAAATGGTTATATTTTGGTCACTACAAAGTACAAACTACAAAGCTTTTATCTGAGAAAGTAATCGGGCTAATTACAATATTAGTCCCTGAGGCTTCTAACACTACTTGAGTGAATTTCTTAGGTTTCAGAAGTATTCATTTAGGTCACTGTCAGCAAGTAATTTTGGATTATTTCATGAATTGATTATGTTTTGATGCTACTACTATTGGAAAAATTAAATTGTTTTGATTTCTTCAAAGTGCTAAGTTTTCTAATTTAGTAATTTTTCAATATTTCGATTTAAAGCTATTTTACATTAACTAAATTTTTAATCAGAATAAGAGTTTCCAATTACAAGTTTTATTCTGAAATTGTTTTTCCAAGTGTTTTATTAATTTAATTGTTTATCTGCTTAGTCGAATTTTATCTTATTTATGCAATATATTATATTTGATTAAATAAGTTGGGATCAGGTATGTTTTGATTGTGATGTTTTGTACTAAAATTTTATAACAATCATAATGCTCTGAATTTCTGTTCCAACTTTGTTTTGGTGGGTGTTGGTTCTGTGCATGTACTACTGGGAAAATGTAGTTTTGGACCCTCCACGTAGAGTATTCTATTCCGTTCTGTCCCACAGTACACTGTTTTTAAGACTAGTCCTTCAGGATGCTCGATCGTTGGCGATTCTTAGACGATTCTGAACTCACTACAGCGGTTTAAGCGTAGTCACAGTGATCACTCCATCCACTCTGTTCTAATATTCTGCTCTGAACTGCTCTGTTTTGGTTAATAATTTTATTTACAAATATTATATGCTCAGCTCTCAAAATTGCTATTACATTGATTATGTTCTAATTCTTTAAATATCTTCTGCTAAAGTTTATGTTATTATTGTATAAGAATTATTTCTGCTTGATCCATATATATTTTGTATATTGTATTTTTGTTTTCAAAATCCGCCACTTGCTGAGCATTCGTGCTCACCCCGTTTTCACCTTCTTACATAGATCAGGAGTAGTTTGAGTTAGCTAGTGGGAGTAACTACAAGACCAGCAGCTGTTCAAGACAATTAAAAGTATTTCATTAGTACTACTATTAGAAATTTATTTATGTTTAGTAATTCTTTGGATTTCATTTTGTTCCTTAGAGCTTTGATATTTTATGGATTATGTCCTGATTTCAAGGATTGTAGTTACTCTGTCACTTATTCTAGGCAGTTAAAATTTTATAAGTTTGGAATTATTTGGAATATGTAGCCTTGCATGCTAAGGAAATTTTTTTTTTTTTTTTCTGATTATGCGGCGTGTCATCATCCCGAGACTCCTAGGGTGGATTTTGGGACGTGGCACCTTGCACTACAAAAAAATAAATCCTTAGAAGCGGTTATTAGTACCTCATAGAAGCGGTTTTGACTGCTTTAAAAGAAATATAAACAGTTGCCAACTGCTCCGGGGAGACTTGCCTAAAAAAAAATTGAAGCGGTTAAGAACCATTTCAATTTTTGTATCGGTCACTTTTGAAGCGGTTAACCGCTTCGAGTACATCGTCTTATATTCAGTCACTGGACAGTTAACCGCTTCTATTGTTTATATGCTTGTTCAATATTAGAAGCTGTTAACCATTTTTGCTGTTTATATGCTTCAATAATTGACCACTTCTGCCTATATTTTATTTTGCTTTTTTTAAAGCTACATTTTTTTTTTTGTTGCTACTATGACAATCACATGCTGCTTTGTTTGGGTAATATAAACAATTAAGATATAGATAAAATGCCAAAATAATGAAATGACATATAACAAAAATAATATCCATAATACATAACATCCAACATCCACAACATTCAAATTATCCAAGAAAGCATTTTCATTCTTATTCTCAACTAGTACTTAACTTGATTTACACATTACAGATGAAGCTTGATCTTCTACCTCTTGCGCCAATCTATCCCTCATGGCACTCTCTAGCTGGGTGCCATATTGAGATCCGTTGATCTCCTTAATCACCACAACTCTCAGGAACTTCTCCATAGGACCTGCAATTAATGACAACCAAATTAATCAACTGCAAATGTTAAGCAGATCAATTGAACATAAAATATGAATATGATCAACAATATATCTTTGGTTCCTTTTTTTTATCCAGGTTTTAAATCTTTTTAACTACTCAAATTAACAAAACAACTGAAAAAATCACATTTTCTTGGGTGCACTATATCTGACATAAACATGTGTTGCAATGTCAGGCTATCATTATTAAAGCCAAAGAATTACAATAAGAAATGGCATGATACTAGCGGCTAACAAATAACACTTTTTGAACTCAAGTGCAGAATGTGAGTATATTAACTTTAACATTCTCTGGATGATTCTGAGATGCATCTAGGTGTTTATGCACCAAGTCAGTCAGTGGATGATTTTCGTTAATTTTAGTTGAAATGGTAAGTTTTGGCTATTAGGATATATTCACCTTTGGATATTTTATTTATGGTTAGATTAGATTTTTTTTTCCAAAAAAAATTAATTAGACATTTATCTCCTCCAATAATGTTTGTTGCGTTTCTTGTTTTCAACAATCCTTCATCTTCACGGAAATGGTCTTCGAGTCCATTTATGTCAAAAAAAAAAAAAAAGCTGGTATAGTTATTTTTCTTTTTCTAATTATTTGCAAAGTGCACAAAAAAAATCTTTTTTTGTTCCTTTTTTCACATTACCCTTTTTTATAACATTAAATATGAATGAAATAAATAAACTTAAAATGATAAATATGGTAATTATTTAAAAATGAGTTTATTCATTCATTTTTTTTTTTTTTGCATAATTGATATGTTCAAATAGTTGCATATATTTGAATTCAGATAGGAAAGTATTTTTTTTCAATAGATATCTAATTTTATACATTAACATTTCAATTTGATACAATAAGAACATAATTTTGATAAATAAAACTCAATTTGATATAATAAGAACCCAATTTCAAAAAATGTATCTCAATTTCATGTAATAGAACTTAATTTTATACAAAAGAAACTCATTTTTATACATCGGCATTCCAATTTGGTATAATTAGAACTTCACATTTTTACAATATGATCTTAGTTTCATACAATACAATCTCAGTTATATTTGGGAATTGTCTTCAGGCTCTATTTCCCCACCAATTGAAGTATTTGGTGCATCCTCACATTTCATTCTTGTACCTGTATATTATGTTAAAAAAAAATTACTCAATTTCACACAAAGTTCATAGCTTCGTACAAATAAATATCAGTTTCTTACAATTCATTTTTAGTTTTATGCAATAAGAATACACACACACACACAGACTACCACCCTAGTTCTATACAATTCATTTCAAGTATTATAAACTATCAAAACTCAAACAATGAGAACACATTTTCATATATATATATATGAACCAGTTGCGTACACATAATACCCAAAAGCATACATATATATTGGGTTGTATTAGTGGGAAAATCTACAAGCATACAACAATCCCATATGAACACACAATACACAAACAGTACCATACATTTTTACTCTGAACAACACAGTGTACATCCACAATTATACATTGTTATAATCACCACACACCCATAACAGTAATTCTGACACCCAAACAGTAATTCACTTAGATGCCCTGACCATACTTTATGGTGCTAATTAATATACAAGAATCCACAAGCAGCCATACAACCCTCATCTACAATGATACAATCAAAACCCAAACCCATAATTAACAATAGCAAAAAGCCAAGAGACAACAATAGATGCCAACAGCATGCTTGCCGGTCATAAGCAACATTCAATCTTATGAGGAACAAAAGCCTAATATTTCAACCATCCAATCGATTCTCCGCAATTCTGAAACCCACATTCACTACATACAGTCGTTTGGCAGAAACATACAAACCGTTAGTACAATCACACAAGCTATCCACACAAAATTACTCTGTCAACAAAACCTCACAAAATCATAATAATACAAACTTTCCACAGAACCATACACTTCATAACTGTTCAACCCTGCAATCCAACCATACAACTGGCCACAACAAAAACACCCCATAATAACACTTCTCACAATTATACAATGTGTAATTAGAACAATACATAACTATCTCAAGAACAGACCACAAAACACCCCATTCACTCAACCCAGTAAATAACACTTCTCACTCCCACATACAAAATACACCCACTCTCCTCCAAATCCAAACCATACAAAACGTTCACAGAATAACACAAATTCACAATTTTTCCTACATATAGTTGTTCGATAGAACCATACAAACTGTTAGTAGAATCACACAAGCTATCCACACAAAATTACCCCGTCAACAAAACCACACAAAATGGTAATAATACAAACTTTCCACAGAACAATACACTTCATAATTGTTCAACCCTGTAATCCACCCCATAACAACACTCCTCACAGTTATACAACGTGTAATTAGAACAATACATCACTATATCAAGAACTCACAATAGAACGCCACATTCACCTAACCCAGTAAATAACACTTCTCACTTCTACATACAAAATACACCCACTCTCCTCCAAATCCAAACCATACATAACGTTCACAGAATAACATAACGTCCTTACACAACATCAACCACATTTTTTTCTTACAATTTTAACAAGCACAGCACATGTTTGAGATACTTAGGTTAAAGTACTTACAGTTGATACTGAGAGCAAACCACATCCTCTGAATCATGATCTTCTGATTCACTGCTGGAGCCCCTACCCTCTAAGATTCGAACCATATTCCCTGCACACAATCGTTTGGTAGAAACATACAAATCGTTAATAGATTCACACAACCTATCCACACACAACAAAATACTATTTCAACAAAACCACACAAAATCAGAATGATACAAACATCCCACAGAACCTTACACCTCATAACTGTTCAACACTGCAACCCAACCATACAACTGGACACAACAGAAATACCCTAATAATAGCACTTCTCACAGTTATACAGCATGTACTTAGTACAATACATACCTGTCTACAGAATACACATCAGAAAGACACATTAACTCAACCCAGTAAATAACACTTCACTACCACATACAAAATACACCCACTTTCAATCAGATCCAAACCATCCAAAACGTTCACAGAATAACACAACTTCACAATTTTTACTTAATGCATTTGCTCAGCAGAAATATACAAACTGATTACAGAGGCACACAAACCATTAACACAAACTTACTCTGCCACCAAAACCACAAAAAAACCCACTAGAGAACCATACAAAACATTCACAGAATTATGCCAACTTTTCACCCATCATCACTTCTTCCAACTTCCCCCCAGAGAACCATTCAATTCCATCTACTTCAGCCCTGCTTATGTTCACACAGTTTCTAATTGAATTTTAAAAAAAACCCATCATCTTTGAAACGCCAACATACCTTTCTTCTTCTCCGACGACTCGCACCCCTCACTACAACGAAATCACAAACCTTGTTTCTCTTCTTCGTGGTCTTAATCGCATACCTTCCTTCTTCTCCGACGACTCGCACCCCTCACTAGAACGAAATCGCGAACCTTGTTTCTCTTCTTCGTGGTCCTAATCGCATACCTTCCTTCTTCCCCGATGACTCACACCCCTCACTAGAATGAAATCGCGAACCGTGCTTCTCTTCTTCGTGGTCCTAATCGCCATGATCCGAGACACTCCTAGACCATCTTCGCTCCTGCCGCCGCCAGGCCAGATTTTGTACCCAAACCAGCCGCCGCCGCCACAAGCTCTGGGTTTCCCTAAACCCGCCGACGGAGAATGTGGTTTCTTTTTTAACAGGAAATCTTATTTTGCTTTTGTCTCCGCGTTGTGTGTTTTAAGGCATGTTTTTGTATGGAAAACGGAAGCTAAATTAGTGGCTCTCGATAATTATCCCTTAATTTTCGCGCTTCCCTTGCTGATTTGAAAGCGTGGTAACGGATTTAATCCGTTAGTAACATTAACAGTGTTACTAGGTATATCATACACCAAGGAGGACAATCTCCAATCTCACTATGAGATACTAGTGAGGAAGTAATAATATTGCAAACTCATAAACAAAGCAAGCCATATTAATATTAATAAGCCTAAGTCCTAAGCCACACATGATAGAATAATTCTTTAAAAGGTGCTTTAATTTCATAGTCAGGCCATTTACGAGCAAATGGTAGGACTTGCTAATGATATACATGCCATTTAATTACAAAGTAAATGGTGAACAAATACAATCTACTTAATAAATTACCGAAATGACAGTTTCTCTAAATATTAAGTTTTTATTTTATGTCTAAACTGAACCCAGAATCTTTTTACTAATTTGCAATACTTGAGTCATTAATTTCCACACAAACCAATTTGCATAATGATATGAAGAGAATAGGAATTTGAACTTGTTCAGGTACCAATTCTTATATGTATGTGTCTCACTACTGATATGGCAAGCATATAGCATAGAATCTATATATATAAGTATATCAAAGGCTTGTAGCAGAATCTATTCTTCGCCTTGACCTTCTCATACTGTCTAAAAGAGAAATGAAAGCAGTAAAGTGAAATGATGATGGATAAAATGATGACCAGAGTCCAGGAAGTACAAGCAGTGGTGGCATTAAGAGCCAAAACTCATTAGTTTCCCTGACGCTTGTTTCCCCTTCTTTCTTCTTTTTTTTTCAAAACATAAACAACAGTTTCTGAATAGGCCAGTGGCTACATGGAGCTCAGCTTATGAAGTGTCAATTGCATCCACCTATGATATGAGTGTGCCAGATTAACACGTATCAAATTGGAAAAAAGACAGATATATATGTAAATAGGATTGCCATTTCCTTTCTCTATTTATTTTAAGTGAGTTTGTTTGTTTGATTTTTGTTTTCCTTCTCTCATATAAGTCTGGTTAAATCCCTATAAGACTAATCAAACAAGTCCTATTTTGAGTGTCTTATGACATGTTTAAGAGCTTAAAGATGGTTCCAAACTGACCAGTTTCATCTTGACAGATTCATCATCGTATCCAGCCTCGAGTTTCCAGAGACAACTCTCTATTCCAGCCAGTTTATGATGTCTGAAAAGACAGTTTCGATGTTGTTCTGTGGCTCTCCATAGAGCAGGTCGTGCCACATGCCGGGATAGAGCTTGAACGTCTTGTCTCTGCTTGATGCCACCTCATACAGCTCTTGGCTCACACCTTTGTCTGTCACTTTGTCTTCCCTACCGTGGAAGACGATGAAAGGCATTGATACCTGGTAAAATAAAAAGGGCAATTCATTACGTCTTTGTTTTTTTTCACTTATATATTCCATTTCGTAGGGAAAAAAAACATCTTTGAACATGTTAAATTGTACTGTTAATAAACTAATTACTTCATTCAGTTCCTTCACGATGTCCAAGCTCATGTTTAGAAGTTCACTCCAGTTTTCAAGCGAAGACGCCCTTTGTAGCAGAACGGATTTGCTCTAATCTGTAGTAATTAACCACAGAAAGATCCAATAAATTTCACTTGTCTACAAATTAAGCCACAAAGATTTGGAAACACAAGATGCACAAATAGGAATAAATGCCCAACAATTAACCAAGTAATGCGAGAGAGTGAGATACCTAGCAAAGGGCAACAATCGGAGAGGTCGAGAGAGAGGTTGGCGTCACCAATTGTCGTTAAAAAAAAAAAACAGGGAGTGATTGAACGCTCCAATCGTTGCCCGTTGCATGACGTAGCCGGCCGGTGACTGGTAGATCTGAGATGCGTCGGCCATTGGTACTTCCGGAGGTGGCGTTGGCGAGTGGTTCTTCTTAGAGGCGTTGCCGATTGGATCTTCCGAGAGCGTTGGCAGAGGTGACGCCGGGAATTAGAGACGGCGCTGGGAAGAGAATTGGTGAGGTAGGTCGCTGGAGAATCGGAGAGACGAGTGAAGACGAAAAGCAAACAGAATGAGATCGATTGAGAGGGCAAGAGAGAATTTTATTTTGTTTTACAAATTCCCCAAATTTTACCAATAATTTTTACAAATTTCTCAACTTTATTTTTCTTTTTTCAAACTTGCCCAAATTTTAAGTTAATTTACGATGTGGCCATAGTTTTGAAGCGGTACATGAAGCCGTCGAAGTAAAGCCTCTTCCAACTACTGCATGCCTTACAAATCTGAAGCGGTGTTAAGTGACCGCTTCAACCTATCTGCTTCTATGATTTCTTATTTTTGTAGTGTTGGGTGGTTTCCCTGAAGTCTCAGGTTATGGACAATTTTTCAGTCATCCGAGTACGAGTACCGCGAATTTTCATAGGCTCTAGCTTAAACTTTTGTGTAGCCCTTTAACTTATGCTCCATCAATCTAAAGGTCGGTAGCTAATGCCATAATATATTTTCATAGAAAATTTCTAATATGAGATTCAAATTTTAACCGACCACTTAGGGGAGTTCTTATATCATTGATCAAGCAGTAGCCCCATGAGTAGGGGTGAGCATGGGTTTGGTTGGTTCGGTTTTATGGTGAAACCGAACCAACCCAAAATGGCCTCGGTTCCAAAATTTTTCTACCCAACCCAGAACCGAGAACCGAACAGAACCAGAACCATGGTTCTGGGTTTCTCGATTCTGGTTCTCGGGTTTTTCGGTTTATACCATATACCTATAACAACACCAAAATTCAATAAATCTATATCCATAATCAGTTTTATGACATATTCAACATAATATACAATTAAATTAATATTTAAATATACGTACTTAGATACATTCAAAAGAGTTTAAAATGTTGTTCTTACAAAAATGGTTCAAAAGAGTTGCTTGTGGGGCATCTTTTATCTCAACTAGTTTACTTCATTCCAGTAATTCCAATATTGGTATGACATTCAATATAGAAAACTGAGCCTTTAAGACCATCTTTTTCAGTATCAAAACCTAAAATATGTCGATGTCATAAATTTTTAATTTTGCATGACTCAAATGAAAAAAATATCATAATTGTGTCGTAAAGAGTAGTCTGGAATAAAAGATCGAAAGCAAAATGACTTAGGAGTGGTGGGTCTATGAAGCAAAGTGATTTAAGTGAATATGGAGAAATTTCGTAAATGATCCCACAACTTTCATACTGTTTCAATTTGGAACATCAGTTTAAGAGTTTAATATAAAAATACAAAATAACCATCATAATACTTCAAAGAAATATGTGTGTGTGTGTGTATAGATATATTAGTAATACTATAATTTTTATTATATATATATATATATATATATATCTCGGGTTCGGTTCCACCTCGGGTTGGTTCTATATGGAACCAGAACCAACCCAAAAACCGTCGGTTCTCCTATATGTGGAACCAACCCGAGAACCATGATCAATTTTTACCCAACCCAATGGGAGTAGTTCGGTTTCAGTTTTGGATTTACCCAACCCATGCTCACCCCTACCCATGAGCCAATCAACAACTATAATGTGCTGATATGTGTGTTATTCTTCCTTTGCGAAAATCATCAGAGGTTCTTTCTTTTCAAAGTTAGTAGTCTTACAAGCAATGGGGTTCTCGTTCACTAAAATATGTTACTACTTTTTTATATTTATATATCGTCATCTTCCAAATGAACTTTTAATGTTTGCGACAGACAATTTCTCTAAGTTCATGGATGTAATCTAGTGGGGATCAAATAAAACAATTTTAATATGTTTAGAACCAAAACTGAATAATTAAACAGTTCGAGGCTAAATAAAATGATAATTAAACGTTAGGAAATGTTAATAAAAATTTACCCTAAAGAAATTATTGTAGAAAATTAAGGAAAGAGCGTGATTTATGGGTGAAGGTTTTCTTTCCCCTACTTCTCAATGGTTTCCGTTCCATTCACATGACTTTCTTTCTCATTAACTATCATTTTTTCGTTGACGTTTTTGCAAGAGTTGATTGCTAGCAAGTGGCTGGAAATTCATTAAGCAGTTCTTTCATTTTGTTTTATTTTTTTCCTTTCCATAAAATTATGGTAAATTTGCAATATAAGTCCACCTCCAGTATCCACAGTTTGTCTCCAAGGAAAGAAGCAAAAAGGAAAAAGTGATTAGAGGGATGATGGGAGCAAAATGGGTATGGTTGATGATAACTGTGATACTGTATATGCACAGTTCGCAGTGGGTGTATGACGGGTGTTGGAAGCAAGAGAAGGTTGCCCTCTTGCAACTTAAAGCTTTTCTTTGCTCTAACGACTGCCCAATTCTTCTCGGCAATTGGGCGGAGGATGAAGATTGCTGCCGTTAGGACAGGGTCGAGTGTGACACCACAACTGGTCGCGTCACCACTCTATCTCTTAATTCTACCTTCTTCTTGTATGTAAACGGTTGCCGTTATTGGAATATGTCTCTGTTTCTTCCCTTGGAAGAACTGAAGAAACTTGACTTGTCAGGCAATCAACTTGTTGGTTTTGTTCCCAATGGAGGTGTTCATTTCTCATTTTTGCTTGTTCATGCTACACCATATGTTCCTATAAATATAGCAAGTTTTTAAGAAGAAACAACGACAAATTTGCAGGTTTAGATTAGTTAAGGGGTCTGCACAATCTACAAGTCCTTGACTTGAGTGCCAATGATTTCAACGATACCATCTTATCATCTTTCAGTATTGGCTTTTCATCCCTCAAGTCCCTGAGCATGTCACGGAACAGCTTGGGTGCATCAGCCAACATCATAGGTAAGTGGTTCATTGGAGCTATTCAAAGTAGCAAAAAAAAATTTTAAGTTGAATTAGGAATGTCACAATGAACCAACCCAAAATCTAAAGCACTCAACCTTTATAGGTTTATGTGGTTTGACGCATCTCCAAGACCTATATCTTCAACGGAATAACATAGAAGGCAGCTTGCCGTGGTGTTTCTCAAATATGACATCACTAGAGCGTTTAGATCTCTCTTACAATCAATTCTGGGGTAGTTTCTCATTTTTGTTGGTTCATGCTACACTATATGGTTTTTATAAACATTGCAGGTTTTAAGAATGAGCAATTGATAAATTGCAGGTTTAGATAAGTTAAGGGGTCTGCACAATCTACAAGTCCTTGACTTGAGTGACAATTATTTCAACGATACCATCTTATCATCTTTTAGTGTTGGCTTTTCATCCCTCAGGTCCCTCAGTTTGGGAGGGAACAACTTGGTTGCATCAGCCAACATCATAGGTAAGTGGTTCACTAGAGCTATTCAAAGTACCAAAAAAAATTTTAAGTTGAATTAGGAATGTCACAATGAACCAACCCAAAATCTAAAGCACTTAACCTTTACAGGTTTATGCAGTTTGACGCATCTCCAAGAGCTATATCTTCAAGGGAATAACATAAGGCAGCTTGCCACGGTGTTTCTCAAATATGACGTCACTAGAGCGTTTAGATCTCTCTTACAATCAATTCTGGGGTAGTTTCTCATTTTTGCTAGTTCATGCTACACTATATGGTTTCTATAAACATTGCTGGTTTTAAGAATGAGCAATTGATAAATTGCAAGTTTAGATAAGTTAAGGGGTCTGCACAATCTACAAGTGCTTGACATGAGTGACAATTATTTCAACGATACCATCTTATCATCTTTTGGTGCTGGCTTTTCATCCTTCAAGTCCCTGGGTCTAGCAAGGAACAACTTCAGTACATCAACCAACTTCACAAGTAAGTGGTTTATTGGAACTATTCAAAGAATCCAAAAGGTTTGAGTTGAAATTTAGGCATGTTATAATAAACCAACCCAAAATCTAAAGCACGTCAACTTTACAGGTTTGTGTGGTTTGACGCATCTCCAACAACTAGACCTTACTAAGAATTTTATCAAAGGCGACTTGCCATGGTGTTTCTCAAATATGACATCACTAGAGGATTTAGATCTCTCTTCCAATCAATTCTCGGGTGATATATCCTCATCCCCCCTCGGAATGTTAACATCCATTAGATATCTTGATCTTTCTGAAAATTTCTTGATAGTGCCCAGCTCACTTAAATCTTTCTTCAACCTATCCAAACTCAAGTATGTTAACTTAGATAATAACATAATCTATCAGGAAACAGAACTACTGCCTTTTTCTGCTCTCCCAAGATTCCAACTGCGACAACTTGGCTTATCTTGTTGCGGAGATGCAGGATTTATTCCAGAATTCCTTCGCCACCAGAGACAATTGCAATATGCTTCACTTTCCAGCATAGATTTGAAGGGGCAGTTCCCAACTTGGCTTTGGAAAACAATACCAACTTACAGGAGTTAGATCTTTCCAATAATTCCCTTTCAGGCCCTCTTCAATTGTTTCACTTCTCACATTTGAATTTGTCGACTTTTGACAACGAAACATCACAAAGGCCATTTTCTAACAATTGGAATTTTCCTTGGAATAACTTTGCCTACAAATACCCAAACTTGCCATTCTTTATTCAAGGCCAGGGGTACCAGTTCTCAGATATCGATATCTCTTCAAACTTTTTGACTGGGCATATTCCAGAACAATTTGGAGAACATTTCCCACAGATGGAGTACCTTAACATGTCAAATAATTTATTTGAAGGCAACATTCCTTCTTCATTTGGGTACATGAAATTGCTGACGCCATTGGACTTATCGAACAACAGGTTGTCCGGTGTCATTCCCGAGCACTTGACTAGGAACTGCTACTTATTGGAAGTCCTCACATTGTCAAACAATAATCTGCAAGGCCAAATATTCCCTTTGAATTTCAACTCAACAAGACTTTGGGGGTTGCTGTTGGATAGAAATCACTTCACTGGAGTCGGAAAGATCCAAGCGGAATTCAGTTATTCAGTTTCAGTATTAGATATTAGCAATAACCATTTATCCGAAAGGATTCCAACCTGGATAGGAAATATGTCAGGATTGGTGGAGCTCATCATGGCCAACAATTCTCTTGAAGGTCCAATTCCTGCCGAGCTATGCAAACTAGTTTATCTCAGAATCTTGGACCTTTCAAGCAATAACTTATCCGAAAGGATTCCAACCTGGATAGGAAATATGTCACAATTGCAGCAGCTTATAATAGCCAACAGTTCTCTTGAAGGTCCAATTCCTGCTGAGCTATGCAACCTAGTTGATCATGAAATCTTGGACCTTTCAAGCAATAACTTATCTGGAACTTTACCATCTTGCCTTAGCTTGTCTACGATCGTGGATCTCCATTTGTCTAAAAATAGGCTGAGAGGATCATTGACAAATAAGTTTTGCAACTGGTCCATGTTGGTGACTTTAGATCTCAGCCACAATCAGTTCACTGGTAGCATCCCCAAGTGCATCAACAAGTTTCCCCAGTTGACCTTTCTGTTTCTAAACAACAATGGTCTCCAAGGAATGATCTCAAGGAGGTTATGTCAGTTGGATAAATTGAGCTTGGTTGATCTTTCTCACAACAATTTTTTTGGTCCTATTCCTCCTTGCCTACATATTACCACCCTAAGTGAAGTTCCTAGATCTCCTGATGATTACGGTGCTCCATTTTCAATTCCAACTGAAGGGCCAATAGAATTTACGACCAAGAGTATCTCTTACTCTTACAAGGGGAGAATCCTAACTTTCATGTCTGGAATCGATCTTTCTTCCAACAATTTGTCAGGTGAGATCCCTCAAGGACTTGGAACCCTTAACAAGTTGCATGCACTAAACTTGTCCCACAATAGCTTGACAGGGCAAATCCCCACGACATTTTCAAATCTAAAGGCAATCGAGAGCTTGGATCTTTCTAATAATTGCTTGAGTGGGAGCATCCCTCCTCAGATTATTGAATTGCAGTTCTTAGAATTTTTCAATGTTTCATACAACAATTTGTCTGGTTGGGCACCCGCGCGAGTGGCACAGTTTGCAACATTTGATGAGAGGAGCTACAAGGGCAATCCTTTCCTCTGCGGGGAGCCACTACAAAGAAACTGCTCTAGAACTGTCAAACCCCGAAATCCCATGGCCGACGCTACAGAAGATGCTGATTTTTCAGTCATGGACATGTTCTACACCAGTTTCGTCATCTCTTACGTTATTGCCCTATTAGCCGTTGTCGCAATTTTGTGGATAAATCCTTATTGGAGGCAAGCATGGTTTTATTATGTAGACATGGTGATCTCTTCTTGTTACTACTTTGTGCTGGACCATCTTCCCAAACACCTCTTTTGATGAAGTGAATATTTGTCCTATTGGTTTACCGGAAGAATAATACGCCATAGTTTCCTTCCTATTTTCTTGTTGAAACTTTATCTCTAGAATGAAATGACAGAGAAATTAATAAATGACTGTGCTTATTGAAAATTAATGTCCTGCATGTGGAAAATTTGTAGGATGCTTGAACGTTAACAAGAAAAATTTGATGTTTTTGGTTCAGTGAAGCCAAAGCAGGTTGTAATACATAGAAAGATCAAGTATATATCTTGGGGAACAATGGTTGTTCGAATATCATTCAAAAAGCAACTTTGTTGCATTTGTTGACTCAATTCCTAGAGAGTAAAGATTTTGATTTTGTTTATGATTTTGTATTAGCTTTCTTATTTGTTTGGAATTTAGTTTTTCTATTTTGATTAGGCGTAGGAGAAAAACCAATATGGTAAAGAAGTAAGATGTGAGAGTTTCAGGAGAGAGAAGAGGTTCGAAAGTTGAAGAGGATTTTAATGAGAAACTTTTTATGATTCTCATATCTTATAATTATATGAAGACAAAATATTGAGGTTATCAATGATGTGTAGGAGATCCATAGGCTAGCGTGAGCACTAATGACATACATCCACTGTTGTTGGTTGTTTTTTATTAGTAGTTATTTGTTCTTTTATCTTTTTTTGCTTATTCTTTTAAACAAAATAATTGTTTGTTCTTTTAATGGCAACTCTTTGTTCTTTTACTGGGTTGTCTATTCTTTCATGGTTCTTGTTAATTTGTTCATTTAAATAATCTAGTCTTTTCTTTTATTATGTAGTGGTTGATTCTTTTACTAGCAGTTGTTTGTTCTTTTATTAATTCTTACTTGTTCTTTAAATAAACTAGGTGTATGTTCTTTTAATAGTAGTTATATATTTGTTTTTTTTATTACTAGTTGTTTATTCTTTTATCAGTTTGTTATTGGTTTTTGTTGGTATATGTTTGTTATTTTATCAATTTCTATTTGTTCTTTCAGATAAATTAGTTTTTGATTTTTTATTAATACTTGTTTGATCATTTATCAATAGTTATTTGTTCTTCTATCTATTCTTGCTGATTATTTTAGATAAATTAGTTGTTTATTCTTTTAGTCATAGCTCTTTATTTTTTACTGCAAGTTATTTGTTTTTTAATTTATAAGTTCTTGCTTGTTTTTTTATTAGTAGTTATTTATTTTTTCATTAGTAGTTTTTTGGTTTTTTATGTATTCCTGCATATTTTTCAAATAAATTAATTATTTGTTCTTTAGCAATAAGTCTTTGTTCTTTCACTGCAAGTTATTTATTTTTTTAGATAAATTAGTTTTTTATTCTTTTTTGTTCTTTTATTAAGTAGTTAATTGTTCTTTTATTATTATGTATTTGTTTTTTTTTATCAATTTGTGTTTTTTTCAAAAAAAATAGTTTATCTAAAAGAAATACAAATAAAAAAAATTGAAGAATAAAATAATAAAAGGAAAAAATAATACCAATAAAAAGAAAAAAATAAAAGTAACGAAGCAGATTAAAAATAATAAATGAGAAAACAAAAGAAATAAATAATAAAATAACTTGAAAGCCAGCAACCCAATGGAAAAATGAAAAAAAAAGCACACACACACAATGAAGAAAGGAAGGAAAAAAAAGCACAAACACACAAAAATGAGACAAGGAAGAAAAAGAGAAAAAAAAAAAAAAGAAAGAAAATGGGTTTTAAAAAAAGCACGAAGCACTCATGTGCCTGCTACCTCGATTCGAACTCCTCCCCTCGCGCCGCATGTTTCACTACTCAACCATTCTGACAAGACTTCAATCTAAGACTTTGCTCAATGGAGAGAGAACTTCTTATAGCTGCGAATGTACAAGTGCAAAGGCACTCAAGCTTCAATATAGTGATGCGTGTGAGAGAACCGTCTCTATAGAAGTTGATTAAACATATACAGCTTAGCTAGAATGTGTAGAAATTATCTAAATTAAAATTGGAATTGAATAAAATTGATTAATGAAATTAAATTGTAAATAAAAGTAAACAAAATAATTATTAAAGCTAACTAATTTTAAACTAATACTTGAATTAGACTAAATTCGAACTAACCGATAACTCAAAAAACTAATAAAAATCTATGACACAAAGCACTCTTCTATGAGTATATCATTTTGTCTAGTTTTAGACTATTTAACTTTCATCTTTTTTCCATCATTCTATCTTATAGGTGAATTTACTAGTGTCTAATTTCCTCTTTCGATAACAAATTATCTTAACCCTCCTGGATACTTGGGTCTCTCGATCCTCAAATTAATCTAACTAATTTTCTCTCTATCTCTTAACACAAATTTCTTCTCTCAAAGACAAACTTGCATTTAGAAATAAATCTCTGGTTGCAAAGTTTTTGTTAAGCATAAGAGAAAATTAACAAGAAACATATGGCAATTGAAGATAAAAATCAAATACACACTAAAACATCAACATGATTCTCATGTCCCTTAAGAGAGAAAAAGAATTTAGCTACTGGAACTCATGAAAAAAACCTTAAAAATAATCATACAAAATTCTAATATAAAAAAGAAATCAAAGAGAAAGAAGGAAAAGAATTCCTTACTAAAAAAAATTGATCTTCAAGTTTCGGGTTGAATTTCTTCAATCTTGCCCTTAAAATCTTGTTTTTCTCTTGTGAAATTCAAATCTTGCCCTTACCGCACAAAAACCCTCGTCTCTGTCATATGTCGTGTTTCTTGCTCCAAGTAGGAATTTGGACATGCACTGTGACATCAATTTGCCGTGTTCCCATCTCTATGATTTTACGTGATTATTCCTTGCCTATGTCAAACCGCCATTGGTGTTGACAAGTTCATTCATTGCGATGCCAAAGTGACCTTAATGTTTTCCTTCTTACTTCTTTTGCTCCTTTTCTCACACAATCCTCCAACAAATACCAACCTATAAAATAAGCGTAAATTATTGTAAAAATCACATGATAAATTAACCAAAACTAATCACATTAATCCTAAAATCTACTCATCAAATGAAATAAATCATCTATAAAAAAAATAGGCAAATGATATGGCACAACGAGATTTCAATAATTTCCATTTCTCAAATTGATAGGTTATTCGTTCAATGTCAATGCAGTAACTCTTGCATGAACCGGGTTTATGCCCTGCACTGTCCCTGAAAAATTTATTAATTGTCATTTTGTCCCCGCTCCCTAGAAGAAAATAATTATATAGCTTGCGCAGAAAAAACAGATTCACGCTTCTAGTAAAGTGGTCAACATCTCTTCAAGAAATCAAGGAGTCAACAGTTCGATTCTCACTGTCGGGGTCACAACCATGAACTTCTATGGTTTTATTTTTTTCCCTTTTCCTCAGTCTTTTTCATTTCAGTATTTTTTCCCCACACTTTTTTTCCATTTTTTCAGTTTTCTTGCACCTCTCCGTTTTTTATTTTCTTTTTCCATTTTTATCTTTTTTATTTACCAGTTTTTCCTTATTCTTTTGTATTATTCCCAATTTTATCTATTCTTGTTACTAGTTTTATTCCTTTTTTTCTGCATTTTCTTCCTAGTCATCGAAGCGAGATAGATGCTATAGATTATATATTCTTTTATGCATTGTTATTTGTTCTTTTATATATATGTTCTTTTATATCTGTTATTTTTAGTTTCTATATGTTCTTTTATGTATAATTGTTTGTCTTGATATAAATATGTTATTTTTCAATTCATATCTTTTTTTTTGTTTTTTTTGTTTTCATGTGTTTTGTTATGTATAGTTATTTATTCTTTTATAAATATGTTTTTTTTAGTTCTTATATGTTCTTTTGTTTTTGTTCTTTTTTATGTTTCTATATGTTCTTTTATGAATTGTTGTTTATTCTTTCTCAATTCCTCTATGTTCTACATGATGTATGGTCTATTCTCATGTTTCCATTGTTCTGTAAGCAAATAGTATTTATTCTTTTTTTTTTTCTTTTTTCTTTCTTAGTTCCTACATATTCTTCTATTTATTACTGTTTGTTATTTTTTAGTTTCTATATGTTCTTTTTTTTTTTTAATAAATTTTCTTCTTCTTCATTGGATCGAGATAGTCACTACAGATTGTATGTTCTTTTATGCATTATTGTTTATTCTTTTATAAATTTATTATTTTCAGTTCCCATATGTTCCTTTATATCTATTCTTTTCTAGTTTTTATATGTTGTTTTTTGTATAGTTGTTTGTTCTTTTATAAATAAGTTCTTTTTCAGTTCCTATCCCTTTTTTTGTTTTTGTTCTTTTTTTTAATTTATATATGTTCTTTTATTTTCATTTTTGTAAGCAAATAGTTTTTATTCATTACTACATATTCTTTTGTAGGCAAATAGTTTTCTTAATTTCTGTATGTTCTTTTTTTTCTTTCTTAGTTCCTACATATTATTTTATTCATTATTGTTTTTTATTTTTTAATTTCTATATGTTCTTTTATTTTCAGTTTTCCTCTGTATTTTTCATTTTTTTGTATTATTTCTAGCTTTATATATTTTTTTGTTTCCAGTTTGATAAAAAGAATAAATGGCAAAAATATATAAAATGATGAAAGAACAAGTAAAATTAATAAAAATAAAAAAAAAATAAAACATAATAATAAAGAATAGATAAAACTGATGACTAACAAATAAAAATGAGAACAATGCGGAAATGAAGCAAAGAGGGAAAACAGGACAAAATAAAAAATAGAAGCAAAAGGCATAAAAAAATGAATTAAAGAAGAAAAGAGGAAAAATAAAACAAAAAACAAAAAAAAAATCAAACAACACACAAAAAAAAGAAAGGTAAAAGAACAAATACATCTTCGAAAAGAACAAACATATACTAATAAAAAAAATTAGCATCTATAAAAAAAACTAATAGATACTCATAAAAAAACAAATAGATAATAAAAATGGAAAAAAAATAATTAATTTATTAAAATTGATGAAAATAGATAAAAACTTATTAAAAAATATATAGAAAAACAAATAATAACTGAAAAAAAATAAATAAAACCGTGATAAAAGAACAAATAAGTACTAATAAAAAAATAAAACTATAAAACTAATAAAAGAATTAATAAGAAATGATAAAGAATAGATACAATTGATAAAATAACATACAAAAAATGATAAAAAAAATAAAAAATGGATAAAAGCGTTGACAAAAGTATAAAAAGAATAGATAAAATGCTAATAGATTAAACGAGAACTGATAAAAAAATATATATAAATTAATAAAATAACAAATACAAACTCATAAAAAAATAGATGAGAGCTAGTTTTTATTTTATAAGTATCTATTTATTTTTTAGAGGAACTAGTTATTCTTTTACCACTAATTATTTTTTTTGTCTCAATGAAATATTTGTTCTTCTCAAGTGAAAAAACTAAAAAAGAATGAAAAAGTAAAAAGTGAATAAACTGGAATAAGAAAATAAAAAATAAATTTGAAAAAAGAAAAAAAAATATAAAAAATGATATTTTTCTATCTATTTTTTTATCAATATCTATTTGTTTATTTAATTGAATTAGTTGTATTTTTATGAGTAACTGTCTGTTCTTTTGACTTAATGAGAATTTTTTTTTATTAGTTGACAGATTTGAAACAAAAAAAAATGAATTCAAAGCAACTTTTAGAAAAAAAAATAATATAAAAAATCAAAAAATGAAATTACATCAAAGGCAATTTGACACACCTCCAACAGCTAGACCTTGGTGGCCATTACATCATAGGCAGCTTGCCATGGTGTTTCTCAAATATGACATCGCTGGAGGATTTGGATCTCTCTTCAAATCGATTCTCAGGTGATATAGCCTCATCCCCCTTCAGAATGTTAACATCCATTAGATATCTAGATCATTCTAAAAATTTCTTAAGAGTTCCAGCTCACTTAGATCTTTCTTCAACCTCTCCAAACTCAAGTATGTTGAACTGGTTGAAAACATAATCTATCAAGAAACAGAGCTCTTGCCTTCTTCTGCTGTCCCGAGATTCCAACTGCAAACTCTTAGGTTAACTTGTTGTGGAGATGCAGGGTTTATTCCAGAATTCCTCCGCCACCAAAACCATTTGCAATATGCTTCACTCTCCCACATATATTTGAAGGGGAAGTTCCCAACTTGGCTTCTGGAAAACAATACCAGCTTACATGTACTAAAACTTCGTAATGATTCCCTTTCAGGCCCTCTTCAATTGTTTTCACATTTGAATCTGTCTGCTTTTGAAACTGAGACATCGCAAAGGCCATATTTGAATAACTGGAACGACTTTCCTTGGAATAATTTTGCCTTCAAACTCCGAAAGTTGCCATTCTCTGTGTAGGGCTATGATTTCTCCTTAGATATCTCTTCCAACTTTTTGACTGGGCATATTCCAGTACGAATTGGAGAACATTTCCTGCTTCATTCGGGTACATGAAATTGCTGGCATCGTTGGACTCATCGAACAACAGGTTGTCCGGTGTCATTCCCAAGCACTTGACCATGGACTCCTACTCTTTGAATGACCTCAAATTGTCCAGTAATAATCTGCAGGGCCAAATATTCCCTTCACAATTCAACTTAACAAAATTAGATGTTAGCAATAACCGTTTATTCGGAAGGATTCAGACCCTGGATGGGAAATATTTCATAATTGGAGCAGCTTATCGTGGCCAACAATTCTCCTGAAGGTCCAATTCCTGCCGAGCTATGCAAACTAGTTGATCTTGAAATCTTGGACCTTTTAAGGAATAACTTGTCAGGCACTTTACCGTCTTGCCTTAGCCTCTCTAAGGTCAACCATCTTCATTTGTCTAAAAATAGGCTTAGAGGATCATTAACAGATAAGTTTTGCAACAGCTCCAATGTTGGTGACTTTAGATCTTAGCAACAATCAGTTCACCGGTAGCATCCCCAAGTGCATCAACAAGTTTCACCAATTGAGCTAGCTGTTTCTGAACAACAATGGCCTCCAAGGAAGGATCTCAAGGAGGTTATGTCAGTTGGATAAATTGAGCTTTGGTTGATTTTTCTCACAACAATTTTTTGGTACTATTCCTCCCTGCCTAAATATTACCACCCTCGGTGAAGTTTTGGATATAATCACACTTACCCTTATTATTTAGACCCTTCTTTTTCGATTGAAGGACTAATAGAATTTAACAGCAAGAGTATCTCTTACTCTTATAAGGGGAGAGTCATCACCTTTATGTCTAGAATTGATCTTTCTTCCAACAATTTATCAGGTGAGATCCCTTAAGAACTCGGAAGCCTTAACAAGCTGTGTGCCCTAAGCTTGTCCAACAATAGCTTGACAGGGCAAATCCCCATGACATTTTCAAATCTAAAGGAAATCGAGAGCTTGGATCTTTCTTTTAATAGCTTGAGTGGGAGCATCCCTTCTCCGATTAGTGAATTGCACTTCTTAGAAGTTCTTAATGTTTCATAAAACAATTTGTCTGGCCATGCACCTAAGCAAGTCAAACAGTTTGCAACATTTGATGAGAGCAGCTACAAGGGCAATCCTTTTCTCTACGGGGAGCCACTGCAAAGAAACTGCTCTGGAACTGTCAAACCCAGAAATCTCACTGTCAATGCTAAAGAAGAAGATGATGATTTTTCAGTCAAGGACATGTTCTACATCAGTTTCATCATCTCTTACGTTATTGCCCTATTAGCCACTATCGTGATTTTGTGGATAAATCCTTATTGGAGGCGAGCATGGTTTTATTATGTAGACACGGTGACCTCTTCTTGTTACTACTTTGTACCGGACCATCTTCCCAGACACCTTCTTTGATGAAGTGAATATTTGTACTTTTACTTTACTGGATTCGTGTGGTCCTTGGAAAAGAATAATATGCTTTAGTTTCCTTCAATTTTCTTGTCGAAACCTTATCTCTACAATGAAATGTTAGAATGGAAAAAAAAAAAACAATGAAATGTTAGAGAAATTAATAAATGGCTGTGCTTGTTTTTGTTTCAGTGAAGCCATCGAAGCTTCTCCACTCTGATGTTTTTGTTTCAGTACATGGAGACGTTTTTGTGTTTCATGAAGGAGAAATCTAAAACTTTATCAGAGAAAGTTGGCACTAGTGTGCAGCAGAGATGGTTGATTGGTTTAGGTATCAACGACAAAAATGGTGTTGCCAAAATAAAGAATTAGCATGAAGACAGTGATTGGATTTCTTCTAAAGCAAGTTTTTATGTGAAGATGCTAATTGTCATGGCAAGAGATCATTGTTTTGTCATGACATGTGATATTATTTGTATTATGTCAACTTCCATAAATCCCTAACTGATAATTATGGCATAATTGGTCCAAGCTTCTCTTTAAAGTTCTCAATATCTTATTTGCTTCAATGTACTCTACCAAGTGAGCTTCAACTACAACTTAACAAACTGACCTGTTGGTACAAATTAGCTCAGAAGTGGATTTTGGACGCACATTCTTTTTGGAACCAATTGAATCCTTGTTTTACCAGAAGTTATGTCATGTGCTTTTAACTTTGAGAAATATTTCGGCGAAAAAAGTTCAGCTCTCCTCTGTGAAGTATATCTAAATTACGACCTAAGCATGGCAAAAAAGATAGAGAAATCCATTGAAACATAATTCAGTACTTTGTTAGTGATTTACGATACCAAGTTCATTGATGATTGATCTATGATTCTATTTTGTTTTTTAGTTGTGCTGCTGGCGCTACAATAATCGAAGTCATAGATTCTTGCAATGATCAAATGTTAGTACTATTATATTCACTATATTGTCAAAAAGAATGTTACAAGAGAAGCCTTTAAAATCATGCATATGGATTAATTTCAAGTTCAAGACTTGAGTTGAGCTGCTCATCCATGGATCACCACACCCTTCTTGCAGCTTGCTTGTCGATCCAAGAAGTTAAGGTCAAAGGAGGGGCAATCGTCTTCCTGGCCTTCTTACTGCAGGGCATGCCTTTTGCTTTCCCGAGGGAGAGGATCGTGTTCTTCTTGAACTCCACCATCTGAATCTTTCTCTTGTTAACTTGTGCATCACGGTACTGTCGATTTAGTTTCCTGACGCTATCTTCCAATCTGTCTTCGTCGGAAACATGCGTTGACAGCGCAGCTTTCTCAACTCTGTCTGCTTCTCTCTACTGCGAAACCGCCCTCATCATCTGACCCACTGTTGTCTTCCTTGCCGGGTTTGCTTGGTCCTCATGCAAGGCCGAAATCTTAAGCCTGATGATGCATCTCTTCTTCTTCTCATCAGTCTTCTCTTCTTTTACCATAATTAATCCTTTCTGCCTAGAATTGTTGCTTGAAGGATTCTGATCGGTAGTCATGTAGACCTTCTCCAGGATCTGAGGCACTCTTTGCTGTAACTCTTTAGGCCACTTTGTCGTAGCCACCGAAAAGATTGTCGATGAATCGGAAAAGCCTCCTCCTTGTTGCTTTGGAGGAGCCGCTTCTCCAACTGCTCGCCGAAGTTGATTGGGGAAGCCATTAGTGATGATTTGAAGAAAAATACTGCTGCCAGCCAGTCCTTACATAGACCATCCCCAGTCAAATCGATTCAGTCAAATCCTATTCCTCGAAGGATTTTGGTGAATTGATTGCCGCGTAGGGTGGCTTTTCTTGTAGGGCAAGCCGTACAATACTATCTTCTATCAACTCAAATCCTGGATTTGATTCCTACCCCTCTGCTAATTTCCCCATCTTTTAGAATCGGAATCCCTAACTGGCTATTAACGGTTAAAAGAAACAAAAAATTACTTTGAACGTAATCGAATGATTTAGTGTTACATAAAAGGTATAGATTTTAATTGTGATATGAGATATTTCTCCCAGAAAAAATAATATATGAAACACTAAAATATCATTTATGCTAGCAATGCATATTGATTTTAATTGTTATAAAGGAATGAATAATAGTACAACTTAAAAATAATATAAAATTTTGTTTTGTGAAACTGATGTTCCTACTAATTTGTAGAACTTACTTTTGTAGAGTTTTATTTTACCTTCTCACTATTTCATTTTAAAAGTTCATGGTTGAATGGTGAAGACCATGGGGACCTCTACAAAATTAAAATTAAAGCTGACATTGAAAACGCACTAAATGTAAATGTATATATTACAAACTTTTAGTGGAGGTACAAAGTCGTAACAGAGATTTGATAGTGACGTGCAACTTTCTTTTATAATGATATGAACATTTCTTCATTTCAAGACTACATGCAAAATCATTTGGAAGACCCAATTTGTTTGGTACAAGCAATAATAATGTATTATTTTGCATTATTTTCATTTTTGCTTATTTTTTATCAAGAACCATTATCATTTAAAAGCTAATATCATACTTCATTCGTCCCAAATTCTTTATACTATTCACTTTTTAGCAATTAATCTATAATTTTATATTTTCAACATTTTAGAATATAAATGAAAAACTTTTATATGTAAATAATAAATCAAGATCTATAGTTTCTAAATATATTTTTTTAATTTTTTTCTAACAAACAATAATATAAATAAATTCGAGTCAAACTAGCCCAAAAAATTAAATAGAACAAAGAAAATGAGATGGAAGGAGTACATAATAATCACTTAAATTATTTCTTTTCCTGGAAAGTAACATTTTATGCAAATTTATAAAGTACCCAACTTATTAAAAAGGAAAAATTAGTATAAAGAAATACTTATATTTTACAAAAATTCAATTCTTTTAAAAGTACTTTTCAAATTTTTTGAAGTGTCAAGAACACTATTAATGCAATATTCAAATTGAACTTTATAGCCATATACCCTTTAAATTTTTTTTTTCCAACAAACTCTAATGCACTCGTTAAACCAGTACAAGAATGGAAGTAAACAGAGCTCTTATGCTCATCAGTCTTACCATTAACCAAGTTCTGCATTTTTAACAACCAAGTTGTATTCCAGCAAGACAATTACAGCGACAACAATCTGGCCATTGTTTTAATAGAGCTAAAAAATCAACAGAGATGCAATACCTAGCAACTTTTCAGAAGCAAAACTGTACTCTATAATGGAGTCTTGGTCCTGGTTGCTACAAATTCAAGCTTTACATATAAACTAGTGAAGCACGAAAGAGTTTTGATCCGCGGTTTGCTTTCTCAGTACAAAATTTAAAAGTTGGAAAAATCTGTGTAGGTAATTCATGGCGACAGTGGCAAGATCTCTTCTAGGAAGATATACCTCTATCTCGGGCAAGATCTTCCGAAAACCATTGCTAATGAACTTTCTTGCCCCAGAAGAGAAAGGAAAACAGAAGCTTCATCTTCCACAACACTAGACATGGTTCACTTATGATTCACGGTAAATTGGTTGTGGCATCACTTGAGACGCAAATTCAATTTCCCAGACTCAGTTCTCTCTAGCTGGAAGGTGCCTTCATATTCTTCATCCAATATCACCCGGGTCAATGTCAAAATGCACCTACCTATGTAATCCTGCACAATTCAAGGCAAAATCATCTGTCATTGTAGCATCATAGTATCTTCCTTTCTTTCATTGTCCCAGTATCATTTTTTAATACTTCGTCACTTCCCTTCTTTATAAATTTAGTGTCACTATGACTTCTAAAAACATACTATAGTTGGAAACTTGGAAATAAGGTGTAGTGT
>SMDT01000766.1:0-139000 GCA_005392925.1 Aquilaria sinensis | reverse complement strand
TAAATTAATCTACATAAATATAACCTATACTTCACTCTCCTACAATCTCAAATTTTTTAAAAACCATTTTACAAATACTACTGTAGTTTCTAAAATTGTAAAATTTATAGATTGAATCCCCCATTTTTCCAACAGCTTTTCAATTGGAAGGTTCAAACAACCTAGTCATTGGAAGTCAAAATTTTGAAATTTCTAATGACTTGGATGTTGGAAATTTCCAACAACGTAACCATTAGAAACTGTAGTGCTCAAAATTTTCAAAATTTGGCTGTTGGGAAATAGTCTCCCCCTTTCCAACGACTTAGCAGTTGAAAACTTAACCATTGAAAAATACATGTTTTTTAGTAGTCTCTCTCGGCCATTCTTCTTTTATTCTCTACATCTATCTTTTCCCTCTGCCGCAGCAGTCGTCCGTCGCCCAAATCATCTGTGAAGAAAAATGATGCAGTTCTTTGAACCTTTTTCTTTGTAATGAGAGGGAACCACAAATTAATTAGGTTGGTAGTGTGCTGGAAGGTGGTAAAGAAAACAACTGGGATGTGGTGGGACACGCGATGGCTCTGCTCAAAATGGAGAGGGAGGAGCAGTAGAGCAATTTCGACGACTCCGTTAACACCGTGTCATTTGGTTTCGCGGCCACTGCCATTTTCATTTCAATGTTCCGATTTCGAGGCTGCGAAAGTCTCAATTTCCCTTCTCCCAAAATAAGCCCCTTTTTATTTGTATTTGTATCTCTTTCTCCTTCTATTCCATTGTTTTTGTGCGCATTGATTACTTGGGATCTTTTTGGGAGCTATAGCGATAATGAGTATGGGTTAGTTTTTCTATTTTTTTATTTCTAGTAAGTTTATTATTGTTATTATCTAATTGAATGTCTTTATCAATATATTCCCTTCCGTAATAAATTTTATTTCATTTATATAAATGTGTTGCTTTGTACTATGTTGTTCACCTCATAAAAATATGTGTTGCCTTGCTCATCCCAGGCTCCAGCAGGGTTTATGCACCATTGGAGGAAGAACCGATATCCCTACCTCCGGTAATGTCTATATTATTTCGTTCAATAAGAAGTGTTGTTTCATTCATATAAATGTATCATTCTATAATGTGTTGTTTATTTCATAATATATGTTATCCCATTCATACAAATGTTTTGTTCCATTTAGTAAGACGTGATGTTTTATTCATACAATTGTATTGCTTTGTAATATGTTGTTCATTTTATAAGATGTGCTGTTTATCAATAATGTTGTTCCATTCAATAAGAAGTATTGTTTCATTTATACAAATGTGTAGTTCTGTACAATGTTGTTTATTTCATTATATGTGTTGTTCGTAAATAATATTGTTTCATTCAGTAGAAGTATTGTTCCATTTATACAATTGTATTATTTATTTGATAAGATGTGTTATTCATAAATAATGTTATTCTGTTCAATAAGAAGAGATGTTTCGTTCATACAATTGTATTGTTCTGTAATATGTTAATCTGTTTAATAATAAGTATTGTTTATTTCATATGATATGTTGTTTAAGTGGAGTGACATTTTTGTAAATAATGTGGTGATCTGGAATATGTTGTTTATTTTGCATGATTTGCTATTTGTAAATTTTATTGTTCTTTTTAGTAGAAAGTGTTGTTCCATTAGCATAAATATGTTGTTTTGTGCAATGGTGTTAATCTAGTAAATACTATTTCATTCACACAAAATGTATTGTTCCATGAAATACAAGAATAGGGTGATTGGTGGTGCACCCGGTGCACCGAACTACTTCTCATATTTGAAATGAAAAATGACACTTATAACTTTGCCATGTAGTTTAAAACTACATTTATGATATAATAAGTTCATTAGACTATGTTTAATTAATTAATGTAGGGATTTGGTTGGGTTTTATTTAGCTTAAACTTAAAAGCTTTAGGACCTGGCTTGTAGTTTTCACACTGCTTTTGGTATGTTGGAAATTTTTTGCAAATACTGACAAACACAAATATAGTCAAAAGGGGCAAATTTTCCACTAAACTATGAGGGGTAGAGTAATTTTATTACTAAACTTTTTTACAGGTAAAATTTTTCATTAACATTTTTGTTATGGGCAATTCAATCACTAACCACTAAAAAATAGGAATATTCTATTTGATTAGAGAATATTCTATGGCAAAAATCTTAAAATTAATCCGTGAGAGTTTTCTCCTTAACCTCTAGCTTCACAAACCTTTCACAACACCTAAATGAGTTAAAATACTATATTTAACCACTCATCTCTGTTGTAAAGCCTTATTGTTTTCACCATCCTCATTGTGGTTGAACTACCTTCTACTGAAGCTATCATCGATCCATTATTCTAGAACTATAGCATCTCTAGGTTTAGTCTCACTTACATCAATAAAACCTTGTTTGAATGGGCTTTGTTTTAAGGAGCATTTCGGGGAGCACTATTGAGATGTGTGCAATAGTAGGGGTAATGCTAGTGGAAAAGATGAAGGGTGGTCTAGCAACAGTTTAAGAATCACCACCAATCAGTTTCCACCAGGTCAATTACATACCTATCATGATTTGTGAGAGATTTTAAGATTGTGAGTCGATTGCATTAAAAGAAAACTAAGCACCTTTAATGCAAAAAAATTGGTACCATGGGGGTTCAATTTTATCCTTCTTTTTTTTTTGTTTCTTTATCTAATCATTAATAAAATAATTTTTTTGAATTTTTATTTAATTTAATTTTTAATTTAATTTCAAATTATGAATCTTACCAAACCAACCGATTATGAAATTTTATGCCCTTCAAATATTGGGATTTTACCAAATTCACAAAAAATTTAAAAGAAATATTTTGTTCAAACCATAAGTCTTATCAAATTAATCGAATTTAAACAGATAATCTGTCTAGGGATTTTATCAAATCCATCAAGACCAGATCCTTACAGATATAATATTTTGTCACCTTAATTCAATTAAGTTTCAAATTCTTAAAAAAAATTAATTAAATTAATTGATTTAAATAAAAATTTGGATTACTAATAAAAAAAATCATAATTCCATGTGTTATTAATTTTTTTAAACTTATTTATGGCTTAACTAAATAAGCAAAAAATAATTGGAGGAAAAATAAAGAAGATAACAACAATGTCAGTCATCAAATTGAAAAAAAAAATACAAAAAAGGTAGGACTAAAACAAACATACCAAAATAGGCAAGAGATAAAACGGGGGTTTCACCAAAACTGAGAGAATTGACCGGGCAGATTTGGGTCAAATCAGGCTGAAGCGGCCCGTGTTCGGATCATGGCTCTTCTTCTAGATTTTCGACCAACGAAATGCGATCAAGGCTTGGGCGATAGAGAGAGGACAACGGCCATGCGCGAGATGCTACGGATGCGTCGGATTGACGACAGCGTGGCTGGAGGACGAGACGCGATCGGTGCGGTGGGGATTACACAAATCGGCCTTTTTTCTCTCCCTCGATTACCTTCGCCACTGGGTATCGGAGTTTGAAAGCAATGACACGCAGTGGAAAGGTGCGGCGTCTCAGCAATCACCTTCGCCAAGAGAGCCTCAGATTCTGACTTCTCCTTTTGATGGGCTTCATTCACCGAAGTTAGCTCCACCACCTTGGAATCGAGGTCGGACATCTTCTGGGAGAAGTCCTTCAAGAGCCCCTCTTGGCCCTTCAAGAACTCCTCCTGAACTGCGGTAACCTCCTTCCTCTCAATTTGGTTCATCTCCGCGTTCTTGACGACTAAGTCGTCGCAGAAGACCTTGGACTTCTCCAAACGGTCCAGGGCCCAGACTCGGAATGCAGCTTGCTTGACTGCCCGAGCCCTGAGGAAACCGCTGTACCCCAGGAGCTGCAAAAAAGCAAGAACAAGGTCAGTAAGACAAGATAAACCAAACAGTTAGGAGAAATCGGGAAGGAAAGGACAAGGGCCTGAAGTATACCTGGGCAGCATGCTCAGAAATTTTGGCGGCAAGGGACTCCTCTTCCGTGCACGCCTCAGATACGGCTTTGAAGGAGGCTTCGGTGAGGATCCTCCTCGACATCTGATTGGCCATCTGCTGACAGTCAGCGGAGAACAAGTTCATGTCCTCCGTGAAAGACCAGAAAGACTCCCTCGGAATTTTCCCTTTTGAGATGTAAGAATCTCGAAGGGCCCATTTCCGGGCATGCTCCACCACCCACGCCCAAGGTACCACCTCCTCTGTGAACCAAAGCAAAAAAAAAAAAAATCGTTAAGGCAGTAATCTTCAAAGTCCAAAAAAATAAAGGTACTACAATTTGCCTAAAGGACGAACCTGGTGGCACCCCAGCGACGTCATCGTCGGAGTCCCAGACCTCCTTGACGTCGGCAGGAATTTCCTTGCCCTTCCTTTTGCGATGCTCCTCGAGCTCCTGGGCAGAAGGGACTTCCACCAAAGCATCCAGAAGAGTCACTGAAGAAGTGGGACTCCGAGAAGGGATGTTGGAAGCCACCTCGGTTGGCTGGGTGGCAGGGGCGTCAGGTTCTTCACGCACCTCCTCGGGGACTTCCTGAAGAGAAGGAGGTGCGTCTTTGTTCGCCCACTTGGCCGAGGACGGCCCATTCCCATTCGTCTTACGCCTACGGGAGGCGGCCTTCTTCGTCTGCTCTCTTTTTTCGGCTTGGCCGAGGAAGAGGGACTTGTAGAAAGCAGCGGACTCGTCGCCCATCTCTAAAAAAGATGGAAAACATCAGTGTGATTCTAAACGGGTATCTATAACAAAAACTTTTGAAGAGGACTTACACTTACAGAAGGTTTCGTAAGTAACCTCCTCCCGAATGAGCTTCACTAGCCAGGAGTCCTTCCCGGCAATGGCAGGAGCTGGCATCCCGAGGTCCGTCTTGTGCTCCTTCACTACCCCTAGCTCCAGAAGAACCTCCTCGGTCATCAACCTCCACATGATGGGGAAGGGGTAGAGGGAACGAGAAGGGACCTCGTTGTCCCAGTCGGCGACGGCTCGGATCCGTTTGTCGAAGTCCGTGAATCTGGCTGCCAACTCAGGAGTCAGCAGCTTCTTCGGGTCAACAACATCCACCTCCAGGTTTCCCAGAGCCCATTTGGTTGGAACGTACGACCAGGCCTCCTCCATTTTTAGAAAAAGAATTTTCTTTGCCACCCTCGCCAGCTATCCTTGGTGGCGAAGGTGAACATGTATTTTTTGCTCCCTGATCCCCGGGGCAGCATGAAATAAAAGCCACCCTTCGGGACCGCGTAGAGCTTGTAGTACTGCATAAAAAGAATGAAATGGGGTTCTATTTTGAAAATGCCGCACATACAAAGAAAGGCGTTAAAATAGCAGTACGAGTTCGGAGGAAGTTGATTTACGGCTATGCCATGGAATTGGTAAGAGTCGCAAATCATCTTCGAAGGAGGGTACCGAAGTCTGGCCTTCAGTTGGGCGTGGAAAACGGTAATCTCATCTTTGCGGTTCATAAAACTAAGTGATTGGGAGCCAGGAAGTCTGGTGGTGACGTAAGAGGGAAGAAAATTTTTTTTGGTTCACTTCGCTAACTTCTCCAAAGTGGAACAACAAGAATGTTGTAAGAGAGGTTGCCAGCTTTCCGGGATAGGAGGCACAGTCATAAGTAGAGTTGGCGAAGGCATTTTTGGTAAAAAAGGGGACTTCGGTGAAAGAAAAAATGACTTCAGGAAAGCTTTAAAAAAGCAGAAAAGCGAAGAAAACCAAAGGACCTTGAAAATCAAAACCCACCGAATGTTTTTCCAAAATCTAGATTTGAGGACGCTGTCATGAAAGGTGGCCGGAAATCGCACCACCGCAGAAAAAAGGGGGAGAAGACGCAAAAGCAGTTGAGAGCAGGAGAAAAGAAAAAGCAGAGCAAAAGGATGTTATGACGGAAAAGGGTTTATATAGGCCAAGGAGGGGTAGACAAACCGGCATCATAAGTACTCCGCGAAGGCGAACAGTCGCCATAACTGCCCTCTGCACATAAAAAGACGTGCCTGCCGTAACCGATGCAGTCTCCTCCAATTACAGTGTGCCACATGTCAGTCATCACGCTAAACAAGGAACACTCCTTCTGACACCCTTAAAACCCGGGCACGCCGCTCCAGACTGACATGCCTGGTTATGAGACGCGACGCTGCACAGACCTGTAAAAGGAAAAAAGTGAGTTACCTCGATGATACCAAAGGACAGGCCGTGAAGCCTGGCTGAACAGCCCATGTCTTCGGATAACAAGTGTATCCTCGACACAGATATTATGCCTAGCTCCCGAAAAACACCCTCAGAGGATCCATAAGCCGAATTCTCCACTTCAACTTTCCAAATGGGGGCATGTGATAGCCGAAAGGCTATCGCCCCTTTTAATATACACTTCAGACGGATATCATGGTCGGTAAACCCAGCGTCATCCGCAGAAGGTGCCCTCGCTAACCTCGGAAGGAACGAAGTCGGGTACCTCAGACGCGAGACTTCGGTAGCACGCCAGCAATCTCGAAGATGACACCGATACCTTCGGGAGACCAGTGTGTGGCTTCCCCTGGGAAACTGAGCGAGCCACCCTCGGGGAAGGAGAACCAGCCACTTCCGGCAGGAGAGAATCTCCCCGAAGGTACGATTCCTGAGCTAGGAAATCCCCCAAACTACTGGCATGATTCCCGAAGAGGAACGTTTGTTCCGAAGGACGACCTTGTCCAAAGGACCTTGGGAGTATGACAGAAGCATTTAAGGAGTCTCTGACATGTCGCCCACATGCGCTACACGCCCCTAAAGCGCGGTCTGACGCGCCGGCGTCGTCCATGTCTTGTCATATGGAACTGCTCCTGTCTTGGCTCCTGGTCCGAGGAGCCTACAGACGGCTGTCTGCTCCTTATGCCTAGAAGTACAAGCCACATCCGACCGAACATGTGTCGCGATCGGAACGGGCCGCACACTCCTATAAATTTCGGGAAAAAGGCCTCAGCAGGGGATCAGACCCCCTTTGCCTGAGAAAAATACGAACAGGCAAGAACACTTAGTTTCCCTACAGTCTCTCCCCTCATTTTCTCCAAAAATACTGACTTGGGCGTCGGAGGATCCTCCCCGGAAAAACATCCCGGGGACCTCCTAACCTCTTTTTCTGAGTATTTCAGGCTTACCTTCCTGGGAAACTTTCGCTCCAGACGTCCTCCCTCACCGGAAGTCCCTCCCGAATTCACAATGTCACCTGACGAAGATGCTGCCGGGCATCAAGATGGATTTTGAATGCCCAAAGTTGTTGGAAGGTTTCTTGTAAGTCTGTGATATGATCATTGGGTACTTTGCTTTTAACTATCATATTGTCAACATACAATTCCATATTCCTCCAAATCTAGGAGTCGAACACCTTGTTCATCAACCTCTAATATGTGGCTCCTGCATTTTTGAGGCCGAAAAGTATTCTGATGTAACAATACATCCCAACATCTATAACGCCCGCAAAATCCTAAGTGATTTATGCCTCGAGTTATGAGGAGAAATTTTTTATAAATTGGGAATTAAGCTCATTGAGCTCGGGAGACATTGAAATAAGTGAGGAATGGGTATAAGTGAGTGTCAAACACTCTTAAAATTAATCTTTGCTTAGGCCAAGAAGATTAGTGGTGTAAATGGTGGATTTCAAAGGTGAAGGACTCAATTGGACAAAGGAACTTTTAGTAGTTGGGCTCAATTGCCCAAAATCAGAAGATTGGAGGACTAAAGGGGGAATTGACCCATTTTACTGGCCTTGGAAACCATGGCCGCCCATACCCCTCCAAATTCCATTAAATTTGTCCAATTCACCTCCCACTCAACATATTTTAATCAACATCCATACCTACCATTCAAATTTGTCCCCCACTTTTGACTAAAGTCACCCTCCACTCACCTCCACTCAAATTTGTCTACCAATTTGTCTCCCCTCCACTCAAACTTGTCTCCCACTCATCCTAGCACATGATAACACTCATTCTCCCCTCCTATAGCCGGCCATTACTTGCCCAATATGCTCCCAAATCAATTCATTTTCACTGTCCCACTCTCTCACACTCCTTTGTCTCCAAGCACTCTCAAACTCTTCTTTACTCTCTTAGTTTCAGCCTTGGCAATTTTTTACCTCTCCATACACTCTTCCACCTCTTCTCCTCCTAAATACATTCATCCATAGCAAGATCATAAGATTCCTCAAGAAAAAATGAAGTGTTCTTGGTGTATATGAAGCTTTAAGGCCATACAAAGCAAGAATTAAGTAAGGAACTCAAGGAAGATGAAAGAGGAAGACTCGGCCATCATTATTTCTTGGTGATTTTGAGCTCCAATCAAGCTGCTCTTTGTATACATAAGCTTCTAAATCCATTGGAAGCTAGGAATAAAGTGGCAGCTTGAAAGAAATCAAGCTCAACTTTCGGCCGTACCTCCTAGTTGAGGTTTAGTAAGTAAACACCAAGTGTTCTTGGCATTTTATGTTCTTTAAGCTAAGAAAAGCAAGGTTATGGCTTGCTGACATATTTGGCTATTATAGATTTTTTGGGCTAGAACACAAGTTCTAGCTACAACAAGCAAGGAAGAGAAAAGGAAATCAAGCTTCTAAAGCTTTCGGGCAACTTGGTTGCTAAGGTTCATTTTGGGTAAGGAATCTTTACTCTTTGAGTATTCATGCCCTTAGGTGGTGGTCATTAGAACGATGTGATCCTAAGAGAGCTAAGAGGGCTATGCTATGTTGTTGCTTCGGCAACTCTATTTTGTTCTAGAGCTATGTTAAGGCAAGCATTACGGCTAGGAGTTCAGTTGGCCACCTTAATTCCCAAGCTATGGAGCTCTCGTGTTACCACCTCACAAAATGGGAGAATTACAAGTGTGTCATAATGGCTAAAAACCATTATATTGTGTAATTCTCACCATAGTGATTGTAGTGTGGGGGGTAAAAGGTATGATCAACACCTCCTTAAAAGTGTTCCAAGTTGGTAACTTGATCACCAAGAAAAGCCTTAAAGATTGCTTGTTTGTCAAGCAACCTATGGACTTTTTTGTAAGGTTTTGGAAATTCGGGTACTCAATTGCAAAACTTTCACAAAAGAGATTTAGAGAGTTATGGGAAGGATATGAATGGTATGAAAGTGCTATTGGAGGACCAAATTGCTTATGGAAGACAACTAAGGACAAAGAAAACTCAAAAAGGGCATAAAGGACCTAAGTGTTCTAATGTAGGCCTTAAAATGTGTATGTCTATGACTTAAGTCAAATGGAAGTTTTGTGGGGTTATCCCACATTAGGAGGGCTTCTAAAGGAAGATAAGGATGGTCAAATGTGGGCTAAGAGATTAAGACTAAGAAACCATAGCCTTGTAGCAAAGAAAATGACATAAGACAAGGTTAAGACTACTTAAGTGTGTTTAGTGTACTTTTGACTATTTAAGTAGTCAAGACCACCTTTGCTTCTCTAAATTTCGGCCTCCACCAGCAAAAAGAAAGCCAGCCCTCTCCTCCACACTTCCTCCATAACCACCATACCTTCAAACTCAAAACTACTTGCAATTGAAGTCAAGGAAGCACAATTGGAAGCTATTTGGTGCTATTGCTTGAGTGCACCTAGTATCAAGCACCAATTTCAGTGTACTCATTGTTAGTGTTGTGCCCAAAAGCCAATCATGAGATGATTGTATTTTTGCACATTGAGTCATGATATTTTATTAAGGCATTAATCCAGCAATTATGTTTGTTGTTTTGTTCCTGCCTAGTGAGGGGAGTGCACTTATTGTTTTGTTCCTGCGTAACTTAACAAACATAATTGTAACCCTAGAATAATGATATTCTTAAAAGTCCCTGGTCTAGTATTATTGTGGAGCGGGTTGCAATAATACATAACGACTAGCATATGTGGAGACTAATATGAGATATGTACATATGTCTACATATTGGTTGTGAAGTTGGAGAACTTGTGTACTGGACCGACCCACCATGAGAACACTACATGGATCGTTATATGAGTGTCATAAGTGATTCCCATAGTGATCAGGGTATATGTAGTCCTTCGACCTAAGATCATCAAGGTTCCCTACATGTGAGTCATCATACTTTGATACTTTCCTTTGTTGCTCGTAACTGAGTGAACTTGAAAGGAGGTCATTGGGTATGCCACATATCATGCGGAGGGATTTGTATGATCAAGATGGGATTTGTCCCTCCTATGTAACGGGAGCGATATCTTCAGGCCCCTTGATAGAGTGAGACTAAGAAAATGCTTGGCCATGCTCGGATGAGTTGATATGCGATATCAATGTCATCAGTTTTAAGTTAGTCTACTCAGTAATCAAGAAACCAAAGATTGGGCTATACGAGAGTGACACATTCCATGTCTCGTGCTTAGTCTTGATATCTTGGACAAAAGGGACAATGGCATATATCGGTGATGATCATAAAGGTATAGTCGAATCATCGACAATCTTGTCACTTGGGTAGCAATGATGTGTTGCTAGACACCGCTCATTGCTTATGATCATAAATGTGATTTATGATCATTGCCAACGTGATAAGAGCCTATTGGGTCGCACACATAGAGCAATTTGGATCATTAGAGTGCATGGGCTTAAATTATTTGGGTTATGGTTTTCATTTTAATTTCGTATTAATAATGGGCCCAAAAGTTGAGCCATTATTAAGCCCGAAATTAAATCCTAATTGGATTAGGGCTTTGAAACCTATTAGGCATGGAAGTTGAGTCTCACTATAAATACAACTTTTAAGTGAGAAATTCGTAGGTCTCCTTGCCCTAGCCTCCAAAAAGGACAGCCGCACTCTTCTCTTGCAATTCCTTGGAGGACACAAGCTAGCACTGCGAGCGCAAGAGAAACGCATCTACCGGGACGTGGTGGAAGCGTGGTGATCCCGAGAGGCTCGTGTGGATACCATAGAGAGCTTGAACACGTCAACTGTTCAGGTTTTGTGATTCGACTCTACAATTGAGTGAGAGATCTCAACCGAAAATTAGGTATGAAAATTTTCGAACACCCGGTTTACCCCGTTTCACTTGGATCCTGGAGGGTTTCCGTTAAATTCCGCTGCGCTGTTTGGCTCCCGAAACCCAACACTCATCAAGGTAAGGGTTCTCTTGCTCTCATGGACTGTTTTCTGAAGTTTTTAAACATCCATGGAGCTAGAGCTAAGCTTCAAAGAGAGCCATGTGCTTGATGAACCAAGCTTAGTGAGGGGAGTGCACTTATTGAAAGTTTTGTGACCTAGTGTGAAGTGCACAGTGATGGCAGCGAATTTATGGGTTTATAGGGCCCAAAAGTTAGTACTAACTAGTGTTAAAATCCTCCTAAGACCAAGCATTAGCTTGAGGAGGGCTGCCGTAGTGATTTGGTTATGTTTATTATGTGTTTTATGGACTAACCTATGGTATATGTTGCTGCCACATTTCATGTGTTTGTTGTTTGTGTTTGGCTGCTGCATTTGGTTGCTATATCTTGTATATATGCATTGTGGTTTTTGTGTTTTAGTGTCTTTGGATGCAGGTTTTAATGATGGTTACATTGCCTATTGAATCCAAGTGCTACCCTTACTAAGTTTCTCAATGAAACTTACTCCCCTCAATTCTGTCATTTCAGGTCCAGCTGAAAGATCACCTTCAAACTAACCTTTGTGGTTTGAGTTTTGATCTGAAATTTCAGGTACATGAACTTCCATATGTCTAGTTGTGATCTGGAAATTTTGGTGATTTTAGGAGCACATTTGGTATTTTTAATGGTGGTACTTACTGTGTTGTGCAGCAGCTGTCCAGCATCCTGTTTTTGGAGTCCATTGTGTCTCAGGACCTCCTGTAACCTAGGGTGCGTATTTAGCTGAGTTAAGACCATATTTTAGTGCATGTATGCATGTACATGTATTGTATGTAAAATGAGACAAGTATGTGAACATTTGAGTAATGTTTTGGCTATGTAAGTGATGTGGTGCAAAGCTGCCTAAGTGTGAATGATGGGCTGCTTACTTGTAAATTCTGTTTTGGCCACATAAAGTTGTTAAAAGAAAGAGAATGTAATTAATATGTGTATTGGACATATATGGGATAGCCTTGGAGGGCTTTCCCCTTGTGAATGAAGTGTTTGCATGGTTTGGAAAAATTGTATGGGCAAAATGGTCCAAAAGTTGCCAGAATTTTGACTCTGGACCTAAAGTTTAATATCTCCCTGTGTAGAATGAATCTTGGTATGAAATTTTGACCACACCTAGAGAACATCTAGAGGGTTAACTGGGATTTGGAATTTCTGGATTTAGAGCCCTGTAGCCAAAGATATGACGTTGCAAAATTGGCTGAGTTACTGTTCATTTGGTCAGAATTTTGTAACCAACTTCAAAAATCCATAACTTGGTCCATAGGTGGGCTATTGATGTAAAAAAAAAATTCCTTGGTTTTCTCTAAGTCTCTACTTGATAATGGAGCAAATAAAATAGGGGTCTATGTGGCTAGAATGATACAGTTTATTAGTGGAAGTTACAGGTGCAGTAGCTGGCCACTAGAACTTAACAAGATTGCCTAATGTGTGGAAGCCAAAACTAAGACTTGTGCTAGTGTTTTCCTTCTTAGCTGCCATGGTGTGCATGAAATGTGAATATGTGTGTGATGGTTGGACCAATATGCATGTGTTTACATAGTGCCCAAGAGGGCCACTTGGGTATGCACACTAAGGGTAGTGTTCTGATGGCCTACAGAACATTACCAATCCTGGGAGTTTAAATGCACAGTTTTGGCACCATAACTGGACTACCCCAGAGTGGGTAACAGAAGTTGGTATCAGAGCATGGTTTATACATGTACATTGCATATAGTTGCATTGCATGCATCTACATATATGAACTCAGTTTGGTCAGCTGCTAGTGTCAAGTACCATTGAAATACCTATGATCTTTATATGTGCTCTATGATGGATCATCAATGCAGGAAGTAAACATGGTTGCCACAAGGAGAGGGGAACCACCCCGAAGGCCTCCTACTGATTCTAGGCAACAAAGAAATGAACAGAATAGAGGGAATCAGGGGCAACAGGGGGTACCAAACCCTGAAGTGCCTCAGGTTTGGTTAGAGCTTCAGAGGAACTTAGCTCTAATCAATGAAAACTTAATGAGGCTGATTCAAGGACAACAGCAGGGAGTCCAAGTAGCTCCAGCAGAACTAGTTCAGGATGCACAGCAGCAACCAGAAGAGGATACTAGGAACACATCTGAATATGTTCCTTCTGGAAGCTTAGAAGACACAAATGATGAGACCATTGAGGTGGAAGATGAGGATAGGAGAAATCCAAGAGGCAGAAGAGTAAGATCTGAGATTGGTCAGGTGTCCAGGACCAATCCCTCAGTCTATGACCATTCCTCCACTAGGAATGAGATTGAGGAAGGCCATGAGAGAAGATCCAGGAGAAGGCAGAGAGATCATAGAGAGCATCACCATACAGAGGACTCTCACAGATCCAGGAGACATAGATCAGAGGATCTAGAAGGCCTAGATGAGGTCAGACTGTTGGAGAGGTTCCAAGGCCTAAGACCTCCACAGTTTGATGGAAGAGCTGGGCCAGAGAGAGCTGAGGAGTGGTTAATCTTCATTGAAAAGATGTTTGAGAGGATGCCACTCAGCTCCACCAAGAAGGTGTCACTGGCTACTTACAACTTGGTAGGCAGTGCAGAGATGTGGTGGAGAAACACCAGAGACAGGTATGCTTTCCAGAAGGGCAGAAGGCCAGGAAGAGATATTGAGATGAGCTGGCCAGAGTTCACACAGCTGTTCCAGGAACAGTACATCAGTGATGCCATCAAGGATATGAAGCAAGCTGAATTTGATGCTCTAAGGCAGGACAACCTCAGTGTCCTAGAGTATGAGCACAAATTCAATCAGTTGGTGAGGTATGCTCCTCAGTATCATGGATTGGAGGAATTGAAGGCCAAAAGATTTGTCAGAGGCCTAAAGTCAGACATTAGAAAGGCTGTTAGACCTTTTGGAGCAGTTACATACTATGAAGCAGTGCAGAAAGCTCTATTAGTAGAGCAAGAGGAGTATGAGACTAAGTACTTTCCCAGTGGACCAGGGGAAAGTAGTCAGGCAGGAGGCAAGCAGAAGAAGGCACCACATGGCAAAGGAATTGCCAAGAATTCTCATCTTGGTGGTGAGGGCAAGGTTAAGGGGAAGTTCCCTGGCCTAAGGTGCCCTAAATGCAAGAAGTTTCATGGGAAGAAACCTTGCTATTTTGACACCCAAGCGTGTCTAAGATGTGGATCCATGGATCATTGGATCAAAGACTGCCCACAGGCTCAAAGGAGGCCAGAAGACCAAGGTCCAGTAAGACCTATTGGGGCAGGACCTAGAGGAGGAGCACCAAGGGAGGGACAGCAGAGGCCAGTTCCTCCAGTGCCTCGGCCTCCAGTGCAAAGAGCTGGCAGAGTCTTCCAAGTGGAGAGGCCAGAGACATCAGAGCAGGGAGGAGCACTAAGAGGTAACATTTACCTTAATGGTATGCCTGTTAGTGTTCTATTTGATACTGGTGCATCTGTGTCTATAGTGGCTAGGAAATTTGTTGATGCCATGAAATTGCCTACTGAAATCATGCCTAGGATATCCTTAGTGAAAACAGCAGGTAGTCAATGTCTTTTCACTAATGACCTAGCTAAGGATTGTGAGCTAGTAGTAGGAAAGACTAAGGTTATGACTAATCTACTAGTGTTGGACATTCCTAAGTATGATTTAGTGCTGGGTATGAATTGGCTTGCTATGCATAACATAAGAATTGATTGTGCTAAGAGGGAAATCACATTGCCTGATGGTGAAGTGCATGCATTAGTGAATTCTAAGGAATTAGTGTATGAAATGCATGGCATGGAGCTAGAGGTATTAGATGAGATACCTGTGATTTCTGAGCATGATTACTGTTATGCATTGAATGAATTGCACTGTGATAAGGAAGTGGACAAAATACCTATAGTGAGAGACTTTCCACAAGTCTTTCCTAAAGACCTGCCAGGTATTCCTCCACAAAGGGAGATTGAATTTGAAATCAAGCTGCAACCAGAAGCTAGTCCAATATCCATACCTCCTTACAGAATGCCAATCACAGAGATGAATGAGCTCAAGAAACAACTTGATGAACTTCTTGAAAAAGGGTTCATAAGGCCAAGTGTTTCACCATGGGGAGCTCCTGTTCTCTTTGTGAAAAAGAAGGATGGATCTTTGAGACTATGCATTGACTACAGGAAGCTTAATGCAGTGACTATCAAGAACAAGTATCCACTCCCTAGGATTAAGGATCTGTTTGATCAACTCAAGGGAGCTAAGATCTTCTCCAAGATAGATTTGAGATCTGGATACTTCCAGTTGAGAGTAAAGGAAGAAGATATTCCTAAGATTGCATTCAGGACCAGATATGGGCATTATGAGTACACAGTCATGCCATTTGGTTTGACTAATGCCCCAGCTGCTTTTATGGACTTGATGAACAGGGTGTTCAGACCACATCTGGACAAATTTGTGGTTTTTTTCATTGATGACATCCTAGTGTATTCCAAGGATGAAAATGAACATGAACATCATCTGAAGATTGTCTTAAAGACTCTGTTGCAGCATCAGCTTTATGCCAAGTTATCCAAGTGTGAATTCTGGATAAGGGAAGTGTCTTTCCTAGGACACATCATAGATGCACAAGGCCTTAAGGCAGACCCTGAAAAGGTCAAGGCAGTGCAAGAGTGGGAAAGACCAAAGACTGTGAAGGAAATCAGAAGTTTCCTAGGATTAGCTGGATACTACAGGAGATTTGTATCAGGCTTTTCCATGATTGCCTCAGTTCTTACTCATCTGACCAAGAAGGGTCAAAGATTTGAGTGGACTGAGAAGTGTGAAAAGAGTTTCCAGGAGCTCAAGCAGAGGTTGATTAAAGCTCCAGTGTTGATTCTTCCTGATCCAAGTAAGCCCTACATCATATATACAGATGCATCTAGATCCGGGTTAGGTTGTGTGCTTATGCAAGACAGAAATGTCATTGCTTATGGGTCAAGGCAGTTAAGACCCCATGAGCAAAATTATCCTACCCATGACCTAGAACTGGCAGCAGTGATTTTTGCTCTAAAGCAATGGAGGCATTACTTGATGGGTAGTTCCTTTGTGATCTACACTGACCATAAGAGCCTAAAGTACTTGTTCACTCAGAAAGAGTTGAACATGAGGCAAAGGAGATGGTTAGAGTACATCAAGGACTATGACTGCAGTATACAGTACACAGAGGGCAAAGGCAATCTAGTAGCAGATGCCTTGAGCAGGAAGTACACAGGACTTTTGAAAGGAGGATCCTTAGCTAATCATGATGAGCAAAATAGTCTACTATGCCTATGGCATAAATGGCATAAGTGGGAGGAAGCCCAAATTTACACATTGACAATTCAGTCTGGATGGATTGAAGAAGCCAAAAAGGCACAGGAGACAGATCCTGATCTAAAAAAGATCTCAGGAGAGGAAAAAGGTTCCTTGTATCAATCCTTTGCCTACAAGCAAGGATTACTGTAATTCAAGGACCAAAGATATGTGCCTAAAGGACCAAAGCTCAGGGATGAAATACTTGAAGAAGCTCACACAAGCAAGTTGAACATCTATCCAGGAAGTGAGAAAATGTATAAAGATTTGAAGAGTCACTTCTGGTGGCCACATATGCAGAGAGACATAGCTACTTATGTCTCCAAAAGTGCCACATGCCAGAGGGTAAAGGTAGAGCACCAGAAGCCAGCTGGTATCCTACAAACTCTACCTATACCAGTGAGGAAGTGGGGCAACATAACCTTGGACTTTTTGACTGGGTTGCCTATGACCAGATTAAGGCATGATACAATCTGGGTCATTATGGATAGGCTAACCAAATGTTCCCACTTCTTACCTATGAAACTCACAGACTCCTTGGAGAAGTTAGCCCAGATTTATGTCCAGGAGATAGTGAGACTACATGGAGTGCCAGACTCCATTGTATCTGATAGAGATCCAAGATTTACAGCTCAGTTTTGGAGTGCTTTTCATAAAGCACTAGGAACCAAAATCCACTTGAGTACTGCTTATCATCCTCAGACTGATGGGCAATCTGAAAGGGTGATACAGATACTGGAAGACATGCTCAGGAGCTGTGTGTTGGATTTCAAAGGTGAATGGGACCAACACTTGCCATTGGTGGAATTCTCATATAACAATAGTTACCAAAGCACCATTGGCATGGCACCTTATGAAGCATTATATGGAAGAAGGTGCATGACACCCCACTGTTGGGTGGAAGCCTCAGACAGGCTAGAGTTGGGTCCCGAAATTATTGAAGAGACTACTGCCAAAATCAAGAAAATTCAAGAGAGATTAAAGGCAGCCAATGAAAGGACCACAGCCTATGTGAACAAAAGAAGGAGAGACTTGGAATTTGAGGTTGGTGACAATGTTTGGCTGAAAGTTGCACCAACCAAAGGCACTGTCAGATTTGGCAAAAGAACCAAGTTAGCTCCAAGATACATCGGTCCTTATGAGATCTTGGATAGAGTTGGCAAGGTAGCATACAGGTTAGCTCTACCGCCAAGCATGTCAAGTGTTCATAATGTTTTTCACATCAGTATGCTTAAGAAGTGTCTACTGGACACAAAGCATGCTATTGTAGTGGAAGACATACAGTTGGAACCTAACTTGACATATGAAGAGAAACCTATAGCTATCTTAGCCAAGGATACCAGAAGGTTAAGAAACAAACATATTCCCATGGTTAAAGTTCAGTGGTCACACCACTCTGAAAGAGAAGCAACCTGGGAAACTGAAAAAGACCTTATGGAAAGGTATCCTGAAGAATACCCGAAGCTAAAGGCTATTTTGGAGGACCAAAATTTTTAAGGGGGGGAGGATTGTTACCACCTCACAAAATGGGAGAATTACAAGTGTGTCATAATGGCTAAAAACCATTATATTGTGTAATTCTCACCATAGTGATTGTAGTGTGGGGGGTAAAAGGTATGATCAACACCTCCTTAAAAGTGTTCCAAGTTGGTAACTTGGTCCCCAAGAAAAGCCTTAAGGATTGCTTGTTTGTCAAGCAACCTATGGACTTTTTTGTAAGGTTTTGGAAATTCGGGTACTCAATTGCAAAACTTTCACAAAAGAGATTTGGAGAGTTATGGGAAGGATATGAATGGTATGAAAGTGCTATTGGAGGACCAAATTGCTTATGGAAGACAACTAAGGACAAAGAAAACACAAAAAGGCATAAAGGACCTAAGTGTTCTAATGTAGGCCTTAAGATGTGTATGTCTATGACTTAAGTCAAATGGAAGTTTTGTGGGGTTATCCCACATAAGGAGGGCTGCTAAAGGAAGATAAGGATGGTCAAATGTGGGCCAAGAGATTAAGACTAAGAAACCATAGTCTTGTAGCAAGGAAAATGACATAAGACAAGGTTAAGACTACTTAAGTGTGTTTAGTGTACTTTTGACTATTTAAGTAGTCAAGACCACCTTTGCTTCTCTAAATTTCGGCCTCCACCAGCAAAAAGAAAGCCAGCCCTCTCCTCCACACTTCCTCCATAGCCACCATACCTTCAAACTCAAAACTACTTGCAATTGAAGTCAAGGAAGCACAATTGGAAGCTATTTGGTGCTATTGCTTGAGTGCACCTAGGATCAAGCTCCAATTTCAGCATACCCATCAAGGTAAGGGTTCTCTTGCTCTCATGGGTTGTTTTCTGCAATTTTCAAACATCCATGGAGCTAGGGCTAAGCTTGGAAGAGAGCCATGTGCTTGATGAACCAAGCTTAGTGAGGGGAGTGCACTTATTGAAGGTTTTGTGACCTAGTGTGAAGTGCACAGTGATGGCAGCGAATTTCTGGGTTTCTAGAGCCCAAAAGTTAGTACTAACTAGTGTTAAAATCCTCCTAAGACCAAGCATTAGCTTGAGGAGGGCTGCCGTAGTGATTTGGTTATGTTTATTATGTGTTTTATGGACTAACCTATGGTATATGTTGCTGCCACATTTCATGTGTTTGTTGTTTGTGTTTGGCTGCTGCATTTGGTTGCTATATCTTGTATATATGCATTGTGGTTTCTGTGTTTTAGTGTCTTTGGATTCAGGTTTTAATGATGGTTACATTGCCTATTGAATCCAAGTGCTACCCTTACTAAGTTTCTCAATGAAACTTACTCCCCTCAATTCTGTCATTTCAGGTCCAGCAGAAAGATCACATTCAAACTGACCTTTGTAGTTTGAGTTTTGATCTGAAATTTCAGGAACATGAACTTCCATATGTCTAGTTTTGATCTGGAAACTTTGGTGATTTTAGGAGCACATTTGGTATTTTTAATTGTGGTACTTACTGTGTTGTGCAGCAGCTGTCCAGCATCCTGTTTTTGGAGTCCATTGTGTCTCAGGACCTCCTGTAACCTAGGGTTCGTATTTAGCTGAGTTAATACCATATTTTAGTGCATGTATGCATTTACAGGTATTGTATGTAAAATGATACAAGTCTGTGAACATTTGAGTAATGTTTTGGCTATGTAAGTGATGTGGTGCAAAGCTGCCTAAGTGTGAATGATAGGCTGCTTACTTGTAAATTCCGTTTTGGCCACATAAAGTTTCTAGATGCAAGAGAATGTAATTAATATGTGTATTGGACATGTATGGGATAGCCTTGGAGGGCTTTCCCCTTGTGAATGAAGTGTTTGCATGGTTTGGAAAAATTGTATGGGCAAAATGGCCCAAAAGTTGCCAGAATTTCGACCATGTACCTAAAGTTTAATATCTCCCTGTGTAGAATGAATCTTGGTATGAAATTTTGACCACAGGTAGAGGACATCCATAGGGTTAACTGGGATTTAAAATTTATGGATTTAGATCTCTGTATCCAAAGATATGATGTTTCAAAGTTGGATGAGTTACTGTTTATTTGGTCAGAATTTTGTAACCAACTTAAAAAATCCATAACTTGGTCCATAGGTGGGCTATTGATGTAAAAAAAAATTCCTTGGTTTTCTCTAAGTCTATATTTGATAATGGAGCAAATAAAACAAGGGTCTAGGTGGCTAGAATGATACAGTTTATTAGTGGAATTTACAGGTGCAGTAGCTGGACACTAGAACTTCACAAGATTGCCTAATGTGTGGAAGCCAAAACTAAGACTTGTGCTAGTGTTTTCCTTATTTTCTGCCATGATGTGCATGATATGTGAATGTGTGTGATGGTTGGACCAATATGCATGTATTTTACATAGTGCCCAAGAGGGCCACTTGGGTATGCACACTAAGGGTAGTGTTCTGATGGCCTACAGAACATTACCAATCTTGGGAGTCTAAATGCACAGTTTTGGCACCATAACTGGACTACCCCGGAGTGGGTAACATCTCGGAAGAATAAAGTAAAAGGAAATGGTTAACCAATTAATTTTGTAAAATATGAGAGATGCTTTCCACCCTTCCATGAATAAGGTGTTAAGCGGTTTGTGCATTTTGTGCTTCTATGTTTGGTTGTGCATGCTAACCCCCGATTATTACTATTATTGTTATTGGTATATGTCTTGTGTTTTCTTGCAGGAGCATGGAATATTTATTGCCATGTTATTCTTGGTTATGTTAGGCTTTGGAAGCCATCGGAATCCTTACTGAGTTTTTCTCATCCGCCCTTCTCTACTTCATGTAGGAAAATGAGTACTTGAAAGGCACTAAGGTCAAGAGTATTTTATACTCTTTCTATGGTAACGGTATTACACATATGTGTGGTATTTTCTCAATATTCTAAGTATTCTAAGTGTTACGGGTTGCTTGTGTAACAAGCTAATAAGTGTTGACTTTATGTGCAGGACTTGGAGTCTAGATTGTGGGAACAAAGTCTCTAAGGTGGAAATGTGTTCTATGTGTGATTTGCCATGTATAAGCATGTAATATGTATTTTGGTTTATTTTAAAAACCAAATTTGTGATTTTGAGTGTTTATGGACCCTTTCGGGTACTTAAGTAAAATGACATGCTAAAATCGAATCTAAGTATATTTGGCCATGTTTTATGTCTATGGCATATATGTGAACTCTTGGACATTCTAGTTGATAGTCATCTTTAGGCCTAAGTAAAATGTTGATAGATATGCATGATCATGTTTTCTAAGCCCATGTTTGAAATATGAATCATGTATGTCTCGGCCTTATATGTTTGTTTAAAGATGAACATTAAGAAAACATGAACTAGAAGGAAATGCATGCCTATAACGAGCAGAAATGGTAACCAATATAATTAAGGACATGTATGTGTTTATGTGCAGTCGTGGATTACCAAGACACATATGATTATGCAAGATGTATGCATTATAAACAAGTTTTCCAAAACTTGAATCGGGTTTTTTGGTTGCCATGCATGTTCTTGGCTATGTTTGTTGACAAGCATGTAATGAACACACAAGTTCTACATAAGTACTAGCTTGTTTCCGAGAGCACAATATGAACCTTCAAGTAAATAATTAATGAGCTAGTACTAGTAATATCCTAGGGAACATGCCCATATGTTTGATAAGAAATAAATGCCTCTATATGGATTTCTGCTGGATGGCTAAGTAATTGGGCCCGAATGGGCCAGAGGCTACGCTAGGCATGGCAACATCGGTGATGAATATAGTTGTTTCTTCATCTTCAGTGTTCATCCGAATTTGGTGGTACCCAGTTAATGTGTCTAGGATACTTAATAACCCATATTCGGTAGTGGAGTCCACTAACTGGTCAATTGATGGAAGTGTATACGTGTCCTTAGGACAGTCATCATTGATATTTCAGAAGTCGATGTGCATTTATAGTTTATCACTTATTTCTTTGGTGGCAACGTTGATTTTGTTAAGCCAGTTAGGGTATTTGACCTCTCATATTACACCAGCTTCCAAGAGCCACTGTATTTCCTTTTTGGCAAAGTTGCTCTTATGTGCCAAGATGTTGTACTTTTTCTACTGAATAGGATTTGTGTCAAGTCTTACTTTTAGACAATGTTGGATTATGTCTAGGTTTATCCTTTGGGGAGTAAGCAAATAGATCTTTGTTCAATGATAAAAGGGATACAACTCTTTCTTTTTCACCTTCGGCTAGTTTTTTCCATATTCATGTACTTTAGGTAGGAACTAACTCTATATGCCCAGTTTTTATTTTCTCAGTATCACCACTTTCCCCTTTTCCACTATTTTTGGCCAGTGTGCTCTCCTTCCCTAAACTCTGTAGGTGGACTTTGGGAGGAGTTTGCCTACTTTGATGAATAGCTTTGTAAGTTTGGCTTGGTCAATGTATATTTCGGCATCACCTTCTTTCACCTCGAATGTGATAGTTAGATACTTTATGTCAGTTTGCAGGTGAAGGCTGCCCTGCGTTTATCTACCAAAGATGGCATTTTAGGATGAAAGGACATCTATGACTTTGAATCTTGTCATAATAGAGGCAAAGAGCTCCTCTCACATCTTCACTGAAGTCCCTTTTAGTATAAGTGAGAGGTCAATCCATCCCAACATGGGGAGTTCAGCATGTCTAACCCCGAACATAGGTGAAGCCATCGGTTTAAGCTCATCTTGATAATGTCCAAGCTTGATAACAGATGGGTAAGAAAGAGATCACCATTTGAACCATCATCTAAGAGCACTCTCTTGGCATCTAGGCTTTTGATCTTAGCCATAATCGAAAGAGGTTCGTCATGCAAAAACCTCACTAGAGACCCATCCCTTTGGGTGAGCTTGTTTCAGGACTATTATACAGCATCATCGTTATCTCCCGTGCCTTCCTTTTCTCTCAGCTGAAGGTATTCCTATGGTGATTGTGTAGATTACCCTAGCCAGAGGTTATGGGTGCTTTCTTGGACTTCGGTTTATTTGATGTCTATCCAAATCATACTCCTTATCTTCTCCCATCCTTTCTTCCTCTATTTTGCCTTTTGGTTTATGTAGAGGTATTCTCAGATACTTCTACAGTTGGCCTTGTTTCATAAGGGACACGATGTATTTCCTTAGCTAAAAATAGTCTGCTGTGTCACGGCCATGGTCTCGATGAAATTGGGAGTATTTTTTCATGTTCTTCTTATTTTCTAAAGTCATGGGCTTCGGCCATTGTACTGATGTTCCATGGCTTTCCAAGGCCATCAAAATACTTGCCCTTGTGGTGTTCAAGGGAGTGAATGTCATTGGTCTCTTGCCACTGGTTTTTTGAGGTTGATCACCCTCGAAACAAGGTTAGTGACTTGGATCTTCAGAGTACTAATGATCCATCCTCTGTACTCCCATCCTTAGCTCCTTAGTAGTCATGTGTTGTTCAGCACTCTTGTAGAACTCGTCTAGCATTTTTGTTTGGGGTGGGCTTGGAGAATTCATGGAAGAGTTTAGAGTCTCTTTTGAGACATCAAATCAATGTGAAGATTTGGATCTTAGGACAGAAGTTAAGGACGTTGAGGTCCTCTAAGTTGAACCTTTCGATATAGTCCCGAATGGTTTCCTCATTTTTTTGGGCTATGTCAAATATTTGTACAGGCATCTTTACCATCGCCCTGCTTGCTATGAACTTTTGGGTGAAGGTGACGGATAACTCTTGGAATCCTATAATGGATCCAGGTGCCAAGAAGTTGTACCAGGCAGTAGCTGGTCTGGACAAGGTCACTTCAAAGCATTTGCGGAAGGTGGCATCATCAGCCCCATGTGACTTTTCTATTTGGTCAAATGTGCTTGTGGGTTTTGATATGATCAAGGAAGGCACACACAAAGAAGGAAAGGACCCATTGAAGGTTTCTAGTGGACCAATGAGAATGAAGAAAGCTAAGGAGCTTTCTAGTGCACTAGGAGCCTTTGTTTCAAGCTTCTTCATGGAGAATGGACATGGAACTTCACAAGGAGCTACTATAACTTTCAAGACACCATATGGAGATGATGGACATGGTTGGTACTCAATGCTAGAGTGCCTGGACAACTCACGAAGCAAGGACACCGAGGACACCCTGCAAAGTGCACCATTTGAGCCCCTTTGAGTGTTCTTGTTGCATTTTGTGTCTACAAGCTGTCTTTTTGAGCTCTAACTTTTCAAGACCTCTTTCCAACATTTAAGAGGATTAATCATGCCATTGTAACTCAAATATTCAAGCATCGAGCTGAAGATACAAGTGGAAATCCTAAAGTGCCCAAAAGTGCACTTGAGAAGACCATTTGGGGGTTTTTGGGGTCTAACTTGTATTTACACTTTATTTTCATTTAATCCATATTTATTTAAATTATTTAAGTTGTTATTTAGGCTATGGAATTAATTTAGGTCACTTAGGACAAGTGGCATATGCTGCATGCATGAAACATGGTTAAAAGTATTTAGGAGTCCTAATTTGACTAGATTTCTTTGAGTCCTTGGTAACTAGGTTTCCTAGGTGACTAGGCTGCGAATTTTGCCTATCTTTTTACCCTAGTTTAGGCCTATAAAATGGCACATATTCTAGATTTAATATATAGCTTTCAACCAAAATAATGTTGCTACTTTGGAGAGATTTCTCTTTGGTTCTTGGCGGACTACCTTGGTGCACAAGTGTGCTTGTGTTCTTGGAGTTCTATACTTCTTATTTCTAATCACAGGTTGATTAGGGGTGGGGGTCTTTAAACCTAGTCTCTTTGATGTCTTGTGAAGCTTGAATAACATCTTGGGCATGTTTCATGGTCTTTATACCATTGGGGTTCGCATTAGGTTACTTCACCTTACATAGCTTTCTAGGCGAAGTACCTGAAAATCGATAGGAATGAGTGCTTCTACTATCATTCGGATAAATGGAGACTCATCCCTAGTAAAGGTCTTAGATAACCTTAACTATATGGGTTTTTAAGACACTTGCCTTTCAACCTTGTCCAATTTCTCCAAGATTTTCCTCATCAAAATAGTGATACCATCTTCTCCCTTTTTTTGGGAGTTATGTGGCAAAGGGGAGTGATGTCTCCTCCTAGGTGAGTAACTTTCGTGGCAAGCAGATAAGGACTACTCATAGGGAAAAGGGCCTTGATGCCAGGAAATACTTGGTTCCCTTGATCTGGACAATGGATTCTCAATTAAAGACTCATCGTGGAAACTTTTGTTAGGTGAGCTCTGATGAGATGACCGACAACCTCTTTCCAAATGAGCATCTCAGAAGGGTGTCCTTATGTGTGAACGCACTTATGACCACCTTTGGTCAAATTATTGTGTCATTTTAGCAACAATGGAATGCTAAAAGTCTTATAAAAAGCCCATCATAACCATCAGAGGATGTTTATCTTCCGACAAATAGGGCCTTAGAGGTGGGCGATTTGTCGCCATGTATGGCTCAGGTATGGACTGGGACTTTGGGATGCCCTTTTCCTTTGAACATCATGTTTCTATGATAGTGACCTGGGATTAAGTTCCCACAAATAGTGCCAAAAGATGCTCAAGGACATCTTCAATGTTGGACTCGCTAGACCTCCAGGAGTGGTTCGCCTGGAGAACATCTACAACACTGGAAGAACATGGGTTAGGGTTTCCCTGGAAGTGTTTTCTAGGGGACGACCTTCGATGCCCAAGTTAGTAGATGAAGGAGAGAAGGTTCAGAAAGTAGAAAGTGGAAAAGGTCTCTCGTATGTAATACCTGGGAGCTTGATATGATCAAGGAAGGGACAACCAAGGATAGCAAGGATCCATTGAAGATAACTAATGGACCATTGACAAGAAAGGAAGCTAAGGAGCTCACTAGTGCACTTCAAGCTTTTTTCTCAAGATTTTTCATGGAGAATGGGCTTGGAATTTCATAAGGAGTTGCTGGAACATGCAAGGAATCATATGGAGATGATGGCGAAGCTGAGATTTTGACAGATTGGTGATGTTCCTGTAGAAAAATCATATCTTGAGATAAACAGATTGGAATTGTGTGATTCTTGATTCATTAGAAAGCTAACATCTGGAGCTACAAATCATGTGCAGACCATGAAACCCAGTTTTTAAGTTAAAGGGGTCCAATTTCGCTTCAAAGTTGTGATATGCGAGTCATCACTGGTTCAAAAGCCGTTGTGGTTTTTTGAGCATATCTTTGGCGTTAGATGTCCGTTTTGTGTGATTTAGGTGTCATTTCGAATCTTAGAAATAGATCAACAACTTTCATGCTTTAAATTTTGAGAAATCATGACTAGATCAAGGCTAAATTGCAGCTTGAAGTTGAAGACACAAGCAAGAACCCTAAGGAGCCCTTAAGTGCACCCGAAAAGACTATTTTGGAGTTTTTTAGGGCCAATCTTGTGTTGTAACATATTTTATTTAATTTTCATATTTATTTACATTATTTAGAATGTCATTTAGGATGTCATTTGGGACATGGAAGTGATTCAAGTCACTTAGGATAAAGCAAATTTGCTGCGCACCTTAAACATGTGTTAAAAGGGTGTAGGAATCCTAGTTTGACTAGGTTTTCTTAAGTCTTTTGTACCTAGGTTTCCTATGTGACTTGGGCTATGAATTTTGCTGAGTTTTTACCCTAGTTTAGGCCTATAAATAGGCATATATTCTGGTTGTAAAACACAACCTTTTACAGAAAATAATATTGCTACTTTAGAGAGGAATTCTCTTTGGTTCTTTGGGGACTACCTTGGTGCATAAGTTGCCTGTGTTCTTGGTTTTCTTATACTTCTTGTTTCTAATCACAGGTTGATTAGGGGTGGGGGTTTAAATCTAGTCTCTTTGATGTCTTGTGGAGCTTAAAAAATATCTTAGGCATTTTTGATGATCTTTATACCATTGGGGTTCACATCAGTTGGTATCAGAGCCACAAGTTCCATCTGAAGGACATATCTTTCTATTCTTATTTATCTTCATTTTTCTTTTAATTTTTTCTAGTAATTTCATGTTTTAATTCACTGTTTTAATCCTTTTTCATCTAGTTTCAGGACTGTGTTCTTTGTTTCTGGCCTTGTTTCCAATCAAAACAACCAAAAACAACAAAAAGAAGCCAACTAGTGTTACCTTGTGTTCTCAATTTTAATCCATTTGTTCTCTTTCATTTCTTATCTTTCTATTTCATGTCCATCCATATTAATCTTTTTTTTTTCATTGTTTCCAGCATCCTAGAGTCAAGAAAACACCAAAAAACAAGGATCCAAGTTTACAAAATTTTGGTATAAAAAAGTTGTTTCAAATTGTGTAAGATTTCAATAGTTTCTTGTCTTGACCAAAAAGAAATCTAACTTTTTGTCTTTGGCAGTAAGGAAATTCAAGAATAAAGTTATTTTAGGATCAAACTACAATCAAGAAAAAAGGAGAGAAAAAAAAAAGAAAAACAAAGGACAAAGAAAAGAAAAGAAAAAAAATGAGTTTGCAAAAGAAGTTTGCACAAGGTGTTTTGGTTTTTGTGCCCACAAACCCTAACCCTTTGTTTTAAGCCTAAGGCTTTTCTTTGTGGTTCTTGTGATCATCAATTTCAAGAGCTTCCTAGAGTCTTTTAAAGCTTGTTTAGCCCACCTTATTTTGGAGTCAAAATTGTTTTCAAGAATTCAAGTTTTCTTGTGTCCTTTGAGGATAGTTTTCTTAGAACTTTTGAGGACTCTTTAAATAGCAATATCTCACTAACAAATTGAGTGTTTTGGGTGTCCATCTTTGAGTGAAACACGTGAGGAGATTGTGTGAGGATCTTTGATTTCAGGAGTATGGAGCGCCAGGAGCATAGGAGGATGGAAGTGAGACACAGTGAAGAGCCTACCATGAGAGAACTCCAAGAAACTCTCAAGAAACTTGGGGGAGGATTGAGGACATAGATTTGAGATTTCCAAGGAGATGTAATCCCATCTTGGAACCAAGGAAAGGTCCAAGGAGAGAAGAACCCGATGAGGGATAAGGAGCTTGGCATGACCATGGGCTTCAAAGAAGGGGGGAGCCAATGGAGGACAACAATCTCAATTCCATCAAGCTTACCATTCCATCCTTTCAAGGGAAGAGTGATCCAGGTGCATATTGGGAGTGGGAGAAAAAGATTGAGATGGTGTTTGATTGCCATCATTACTTTGAGGAAAAGAAGGTTAAATTGGCTGCCATAAAGTTCACTGATTATGCTCTTGTATGGTGGAATCAGGATGTCACTTGTAGGAGAAGAAATGAGGAGGAGCCCATACACACATGGAGAGCCCTTAAAGCATTAATGAGGAGGAGATTTGTGCCTAGCTACTATACTAAAAATCAACGCCTCAAGCTTCAAAAGCTAGTGCAAGGCTAAGGGAGTGTCGAAGACTACAACAAAGACTTGGAGATAACCTTGGCCTGAGCTAACATCATGGAAGATGAGGAGACCACCATTGCTAGATTCATTAATGGTCTTAACCATGAGATAGCCAACAAATTGGAAATGATGCCTTATTTTAATATGGAGGACTTGCTTCACCATGCCATTGAGGTTGAATGGATCATCAAAAGAGCAAAGGCATCTAAGATGTCTTAAGAAGGAATTTCCATATGGAGAGGAGCATGGAGCAAGGATGTGAAAGAAGCACCTGAGCCAAAAGTGGAGGCTACAATAGAAGGCTTGTCTCAGCCTCAATAAGAAAAGTTAATCATGCTTGTCCCACTTTCACCACAACAAGTCTTGAAGGGTCAAAGAAAGCTTGAAAGTAAGGTTGAGAAAAAAGAAAAAGAGGGGAAAGTTGAGGTCAAGAGTAAAGAAGGGAAAACTGATAGAACAAATGAGAGATCAATTGAGAAGAGTGAACATAAGGGGAAGAAGGGTGGATAGTTCCCAAGAGAAGAAATTGAGTGCAAAGTTGATAGAAAACAAGAGTGCAATGAACCCAAGTCGAGTGAAGAGAAAAAGACCTACAGTGAAGCTGTTATGGCCCTTCTAATGGGAGGCACAATTGAACAAGGTAAAGTGTTTTAAATTAAGTTTAGAAAAAATTAATTCAAGTTTACATAGCAAGAATGGAGAAGTTTAACAAGGTTCACTAAGTTCCAAAAAGAATAAAAAACTGAACAAAGTTTAGGGGCAAAATGGTAATTTTGCATCCTGAATAGCCGGGATGAGTCCCGAGTGGTTTAAAATGAATTTTTATAACTTCACTTTCAACCTTAACTCAAACTTGAAAAATAGACAAGAATTTAATCAAGAATTCCTAAGTTACAAAGATGGGGGACTTAATTGTATTAAGCTTAATACTTTGATGGCTTGTGGGTTAAGTAAGGGTTTAAGAAGGGGAAAGTGAGGGATGGTTGCCATAATCACGTTTCCAACCTTCTCACCCTTATTTTGCGCTCAAATTGAGCTTGGAATCAAGAGTTTTTGGTGCCAAGAAGAGGTTATCAAAGTATATAAGCTAGGAGAAGGCAAATTCAAGCTTAAAAACATGATTTTGAAGCTTGGAGAGGCATTTTTCCTCATCCCCTATTTTTGAACGAGGTAAGGAATGTGTTCTTGGTTAAATTCATGTTTGTTAGTTAGTTTGGAGCTTGGGTTTTGGTCAGAGAATGAAGTTTTGATGGTTAGTGCTTTGTTTTTGGATTGGAACTTGTGTAGAACTTTGGTGAGCTTGGTTGAACGAAAAGTGGATTGATTCTTGCTTGTTACTTGGAGTTGAGGTAAGGGAGATATGTTTTTAAGTTCATGAAATACCATTAGCTTGAGTTTGCTTGAAGAATTCGAGTAGTTTTAGCTATGGCATTAGTTAAACGTTTTGGTTGAATTGTGGTGGACTAGAGGAATTGAGAGGATTGGATTGATGTTACAAGACATCATAGCTTAGCTTTTGATAGTTGGTTATGTTCTATACAACATGTACTATGTGTGTATGAAATTTGGAGGCATTCCATGCATGTTTGGTATATGTAGGAATCATCCAAATTTCATAGCAGCAAAATGCGCCAATTTCTGTATTTCTGCAGATTGGCGATGCATCGCCAATTACAGGTCGAAGCCAGCGACCCGTCGCCAATCCAAAAAAGTGTCTCAAAACATTACCAACTGTGGCGACGCGTCGCCACAGACAAGAATGCTGAAATTTTCATATTTTGCTCGAGTAATCCAAGTGACCTAGGAAGGTTTTTAGCATGCCTAGGGGTCTAAGGATTCCGAGGGTACTCTGAGACTTCCAACAGTCCCACAAAAAGTAGGAGTTTCCTTGAGTTTTGTGAGGTATAATGGTTGCTTTTGCAACAAGCAAGGAAACTATGTTGTAAATGAACATAATTAGCTACCACTAGCTCAGGTGAGAGGTTTAGAACCCTTGTTGGCCTAGCCGTGCCGTAGCCACGAGGTGACAAGGTGAAACCTTGTTCATCTAGTCTACAACAACAAGGCCTTGCGGCCTAGTCTACAAAGTTCCACCATAATTCCCCTGCATAACAGCTATGGGAAGGCTACATGATTGCATCCAGTAAGCTTCGGCTTGCTAGGAGCGGGTTAGTGATCAAAACTCGCTAGGCACGGGGTGATGTACCGTGAGGGGGACTACTTGAGGAGAGGTCTTATGGCCTAGTTATATGTGCATATATAATAGAACCCTCATGTTGTGTGAGCTCGCAGCAAGAGTCCTAGTAATTTTCTTGTAGGTACATTAAAGATCCCTTACTTAGAATTATCGAATTCTCACTCCCTGGTTTTGTTATGCAGAGACTGAAGTCGCTAGACCAAGTAATCATTGAGGATTATCGCGATAGTGTTCTTTTGTGTGTACAGGTACGACATTGAAAATCCTTGTGATTCTAGTCTACATAAGTACTTAGTTGGCTTGTTGGTCAAGTAACAGTACTAACTAGTATCTTCTTTTGGTTGCAGAGCCTAGTAGCAATTGGCAAAGGATTTTTGAGACTCGCCACTGGGACGTGTATCCAAGGTGGGAGTTAGGTTAAAGAGATCTCAGTAGAGTCTTGTATTTATACTATACTTTTAGTTGCCTCCATATCCTATGTTATGAGGAGTCCTCGACTCTAGGATTGCTCTTGGGTGAGGGCATTAGTCTACTTTATGTATGAATGTTCTCACGAGTTGTTATATGTAGTAAACTCACACAAATGTTGATTTTTGTATGCTTTGGCTATTTGTACTTATTTTGTGTAGAAATTACTTGGCCAAGTTAATGTTTTAATGTTTTATAGTTTTAATAAACCAAGTCAAAGCATGAAGAGAATGCATATTGCAAATTCTAGGTTAATCAACTAGTATCATGGGATTTAATCTGCATGCATACACAACTAGCCAATTGCAATCCACCGTGAGACCAACTCTCACAGAGCTTCCTGGGTAGGGGCACGAGCGGTTGTGTCAGAAGCCATACTTTCATCTAACATAATGGAGTCTTCTTCTAGTGTTGTGTTGTCTTCTTTTTGGGACTTAATCGGAGATAATCTACAAGAATCAAGTGAGTTGCTGCCCATCAAAGAAGTTGGTGTTCCCAATATTGCAAGTCATGTCTCATGCATCAAACCAACTAAAGAGGTTGAAAAGGAACAATTTAAGGTAAATCCTAGTGATTTCAATTGCAAAAGTATGGCTAACATTGTTTCTTACTCTATGGTTCAAGGGGAAGACAATGTTGCAACTCCGCCTGAAGTCGTTGAGTACAAAGGCGAGAATTTTATGGTTCCTAAGGAAGATACATGAAAACTTATTCCAACTGTATAATTTATTTCTTCTTTACACCTAGATTTGATGTGGTTTGCATGAAAATCTCAAACAATGTGTGTTTGCTAGTAATGTTGTTTTGAAGAATGCTTTTCATGAAACTAGATTAAGAAAAGGAAGTAAGCATGAAAATTTGACAAAATATGGTTTAAAGCCTTCTAATTCTTTGGTTTTGTCAAATCATCTTTTGAATTCTATGAGTTTCTCTAGAGAAAAATCTGTTTTGGAGTCTTTTATTTTTTAATTTGTTAGTTTGCATCCATCTCACATTGTTTTCTTTTGTCTCAAGTTAAATATACTTCTTTGGAATTTTTCATGCGTAAATTAGTTCATACACATACATTACGTAGTTCTTTGATTCCCATTCATGTTCAGCCCATTTTTGTGAGTCAATCTTTAATTTCCAGCAAGCATTTTTTTGTTGTCACACATGCATTATACAAGCTTTTGAACCTTGATATTTTTTCTTTGTGTCCAAACTTAAAAGTATTTATTTTGAGTGAAAATTCTAGTTTTCAATTCAGCCTTTTAAGGAGATGTGTTGAGTCCTTTTTTTTGTGTCGCATCCCATTCATAAATTTCATGCATTGTTGTGCATATACATGCAAAAATAAGTTTGCCACTAAATTGGTTTCACTTAATCCTATCTATTCTAATCTTGTTTCATTTAAAATGCTTAGGATTTTTGTGAAATTCGTGTATCCATATTTTGATATTAGTTTAGGCCACATTGTGTTTAATTCTTATTTGTTTGAATGGCTGATGCAAACTATTGCCTTGATATGCATAACTTGTGCTTTTCATGACCTTGACACTTATGTGAGTTTAGGCCCATTTTTTTTTTAGTGCATACAACATCCCTGAGGTAAATTATTCCAACACTTTTCCTTGTTGTGAGAGTAATGTTTTTAAGATGGCAAAGACAATGGAAGTGATGCCTAGAGTTAAAATGAAAATTGTGAAAATTTTTAGATTTTTTGTGCTAATTGCTTCTAACTTTTTTTTTGAACCTGGAGGTATCAAAATTATCATTGCATTTGGATATTGGTTCAAGTTTTTCACAAGATTAAAGCTCCATACACAAGCATTCCATGCTATTGGCGCTTATGCGAAAGGTAAGTGCTTCTGTGTTGATTATTTCATTATTATTGATTCAATTCCCTTTTCTAATGTAGGTTTTGATTTGAGGACGAATCCTTCTAAGGAGGGGGGAGTTGATATGATCAAGGAAGGCACAACCAAGGATAGCAAGGATCCATTGAAGATAACTAGTGGACTATTGACAAGAAAGGAAGCTAAGGAGCTCACTAGTGTACTTTAATCTTTTGTCTCACGCTTTTTTTGTGGAGAATGGCCTTGGAATTTCACAAGGAGTTGCTGGAACATGCAAGGAATCATATGGAGATGATGGCCAAGATTGGATTTTGACAGATTGGTGATGTTCCTGTAGAAAAATCATATCTTGAGATAAATAGATCGGAATTGAGTGATTCTTGATTCATTGGAAAGCTAACATTTGGAGCTACAAATCATATGAAGACCATGAAACCCAGTTTTGGCGTTAAGAGGGTCCAATTTAGCTTCAAAGGCGCGATTTGTGAGTCATCATTAGTTCAAAAGTGGTTGCGGTATTTTGGGCATGTCTTTGGTTTTAGATGTCTGCTTTGTGTGATTCAAGTGTAATTTTGAAGCTTAGAAAGAGATCTACAACTTTCATGCTTTGCATTTTGGGAAATGATGACTGCATCATGGCCGAATGTCAGCTTGAAGTTGAAGACACAGGCAAGAACCCTAAGGAGCCCTTAAGTGCACCCGAGAAGAGTATTTTGGGGTTTTTTAGGGCCAATCTTGTGTTGTAACATATTTTATTTAATTTTCATATTTATTTACATTATCTTGGATGTTATTTAGGCCATGGAAGTGATTCAAGTCACTTAGGATAAAGGGAATTCGCTGGACACCTTAAATATGTGTTAAAAGGGTGTAGGAATCTTAGTTTGACTAGGTTTTCTTAAGTCTTTTGTACCTAGGTTTCCTATGTGACTTGTGCTGCGAATTTTGCTAAGTTTGTACCCTAGTTTAGGCTTATAAATAGGCACATATTCTGGTTCTAAAACATAGCCTTTTACATGAAATAATATTGCTACTTTGGAGAAAATTTCTCTTTGGTTCTCTGAGGACTGCCTTGGTACACAAGTTGCTTGTGTTCTTGATTTTCTTATACTTCTTGTTTCTAATCACAGGTTGATTAGGGATGGGTGTTTAAATTTATTCTCTTTGATGTGTTGTGGAGCATGAAAAATATATTGGGCGCATTTTATGGTCTTCACACCATCGGGGTTCGCATCAGTTCCTCCCAAGTATTTATAGGAGACTTAGAGGAGAAAGCCATTATGCTCAAGTTGGGCATATTAGCACACATGGTTGGCCATATTTTCTAGACCTTCAGTTTGTACTTTGGGTGGAGGTGTATCCAGCTGTTTGTAGGTAGTTATGCCTAAGATCTAGGTTAGGAGCATATGAAGGCTCCCTGTTAGAGGTTTCTCAACTATATTTGTCATCTTCTCTTAATGCCCCTCGAGGACTTGAGACTTTCAAAAGTAGAGTCTCCTTCGAAAGTGGTCGGAAGATGCCTACCAAACGTATAAACCATATTCAAAAGGCATCACTTTTACCAAAGGTGAAAGACTTCTATTTATGAGGTTAGCTAGCCTAATACCATAGGGCAGAAATTCACCTATTTCAGGGTCACCTATGTCTGCGTCCGAGGGTGGTGTTGAACCCTATTCCAGGGTTGGTCATGTGGAGCTACAAGGGTTGTGTAAGGTCTACCATTCTAAAGGTTCCTTGGGTGATAGCCATTCAGTTATCAATGTGCTGGTAGTGTATTTGGCGAGGCCATAGTACACTAGTGAAACACTTAGTATAGTGACTAATAGGAGTTCTCAGGTACCAAACTAGAGTAAGGAACTGACTTTGCAAGAGATACTGGACAAGTTTCATACTTGTTAAGTTAGCTTGCACCAAGGTGTCACACCCCACACAGGCCCCAGCCCATGCACACTCAGTACTACTCACCATCCACTACCCAGAAAGTCAAGGACACTTAAGTTTCTAAGTGTTGTTATCAGAGTTTAATTAGCCAACTTTCTTTAGGTAGGGTTTGGGCAATCTTTTTATTTTTATGGGCCTGGGAGGTGGCCCAGGGGGCTTTGTTAAATTTTTGTTTAGTTACTTGTAGCTTAAGCAAAGCCTAACCAATTAACTTGCAAAACAAGCAACACATGTACTTTTTCCTTTAAGTGCTTATCTTGTGTGCACATCAAGTGTACTAGTCATATGCATGGCAACAAAGAAGCCCATATGCATTTTCAAGTTTGAAAACACATACATAAATGTTCATGAGCATTCGGCCAAGTATAGTACACAAGGACATCAATTCCATAACAACATACTCATACTCACAAAACCAAGGAAACTTGGCACACAGGCAACCAACATAAGTTCAACATACAAAGGTCTTCCAAGACCCAAAAGTCTACAAGTCCAACAACCTAGCATCAACTACAGGGCAACATGCCAAGGATGCAAAATAGTCCAAACTTACAAGTCCAAGTCTCACAACCCATATATTCACATACTACCCATAATGCTCAAAGGTACTACAAAAGATGCACTATAGGCGCAAGTCCAAATGACCAAACTAACGGTCTCCAAAGTACAAACAACCACAAATGCCAGAAGTCCTCACAACCATCACCTCCTAGCATAAGTCCCATAGCTAAACTCCTACAAAACTTAAGCCATTAAATTTGGCCTACATAAAACTTGGATATATATGCACATTTTCAAGCCAAGATTAAGTTAGCACACATACCTTGAACAACAAGCAAACTTGGTACTCAAAACCAAGAAGTCCAAACACAAGCACAACTACTCAAGCTCTTTACCCTTTCCTGAAAATTCAACCAATAAGGGTAGTGAGTTTTACAACTCAGTAAGGATTCACTACAACTCCAAAGGAGTCTATTTAGTTAAGCATAAGCTTAACCTCCATAATCAAGCATGTACCTACATCCAAAGACACAAATCAAGCATGTACCTACATCCAAAGACACAAAGACATAGAAAATACAATTTGGCCGAAGCCTATATTCAACATATATCAATAATAAGTTGGTTAGCATGCACAATCAATCAACAAAAGCACACAAACTCACACACACACCATATTCCATATGCGGCCAAAGGCCACTAGCAAGTGTCCATGTGCATTTGCACACCATTTCTTCACGAAATCCTTCTCCATTCCCCTCGAGCTCTCAACTGCTTGATGGATTGGCCCAACCCACCAAGAACTTTAACACTTGCCATTCATTGATTAGCTAATCAATCCATTGAACCATTAGTTCCACCATTGCCCTTCAAGCATACTAACATCACTTGGAATATCTTGACCATCAATTAGTAGCTTCAATTACTTGTCATTATTCATGGAAAAAATATCAAACAACCAAGTAATTCATGAATCCTTACTATAGTTTTTAGCTTGAGTATATTCGGCCTTATTTGGATTTCTTTAAAGTCAAGTTTGAAACTTTAATTCCAAGGGTGCTTTGGCTAATTTGTCCAACACTAGCTTGAATGTCTTAATTCCAAGCTTCAATCTCCAAGTCCAAATTACCTTTCATTTTCAGCCATAAACACAGCCACCATGAGTTACACATATCCCTCAAATAAACTCATGAAATCATCATTTCCATGCCAAGAACACCATGAACTCACCAAGAACACATAAGAACTTTCAAGCTCACCATTCGGCCTTGTTGTGTTCTTTGGTGATTTACCTTCAAACTTTCAGTCCAAGGTTCTCCTAACACAATGCAGCCTTCATTCAGTCATCATAACTCTTATTCATGGAAAACATACCATGGATTCAAGTAAACTTGAGCTTTTACCTCAAGAACAAAGCTCCAAAAATTCTGGACTTGCACAACCGACCTCCTAAATCACCATGCAACACCAAGAACACTAAGTAAACTTCAAGAGAACTTTATGAACATGGCATGAACACATTCGGCCAAGCTTTGACTTCTTCAAGAACAAGCTTAAATCTTGATGCTCAACAAGATATCTTCAAGAGTTTTGCTGGAAATTTGGATGTACACTGAAGAACACTCAAGTTTCGGCCATGAATTCACATGAACAAGTGAAGAACAAGCAAGAACAATGAAGAACATGGAAGAACAAGGTAGTTTCGGCCAAGTGCTCTCCAAAACCAACAAAGGCAGCAACTAAATGACAACTCCAAGGAATGTTTGCTGCATAAGAAGGCCGCCCACTCAAGTGCACAATAAACAACAATTTTCAGCATTATTCAATGCAATATTCTCCCAAGCACTAAACCATTTCATATAATATATTAGTCAAAGCATGGCAGCTGCATTTTTGGGTGGCGGACAAAGGCTTCCAGCCTTGAATTGATTAATCAAAGTTGGCTTAAATGATAAGGAAGTCTCCCAACTAATTTGCATGGCTCCTCAAACTCTCCATGTTTCCATACTTCCATTTTGGCCACCAAATTCAATGCAATTTCCAGCACTACTTTTTAAATTCTTGGCCCACATGCCAAGTACACAAAATGTGGACATAATTGCATTATTATACCATATAAAATTCGGCCAACACACCATTATTTTAGCAATAATTAATTCCATCTTCCACCATCACCAATAAACAATGCATTCTTACTCCACCATGAATAAACAATTCATTTCTTTGTCCAAGGTTTACCTTATTTTAATGGCTCCACTAGGCAACTTCCAATATTTTAATAACTCCACTAACACTTCCCCTTTATTTAATACTTTCCATGGCTGCCCATTGACCAAGAGCCATAAAATAGGCTTATCTCCACTTTACCCATCTCACCAAGTTGCAGGGCTGAATTTGTCCATCCTTGGTTTGTAGTTTCAATTCTAGCACTAGTCCAAGTTTTCAATTGAGTCCTCAAACTTTATTTCTTGCCAAGTCATACATAGTTTTTCATGTATGTGCAATTTGGCCCATATTATTACATAGTTCCATGTTAGTCACTAGTTACTAGTCCAGTTTGGCACTAGAACTTTATTTCATGGCACAGTTCACATAGAACTTTTGTATGTGTAATTAAAACACATAATTCACATAGTCTTGTATTCTCATCACTAGGACCATGTTCAAACAAGTCCCTCTTGTATTTAATTTCATGTCTTCATCATTCTCTTCTTGGCCATAGCCAAGTACTAACTGGTGGTGCTGACAATTCCTCCCTCCTTAAAGAATTTGGTCCTCCAAATTCCTCACCAGTCTTTCATACAATTGAGGGTACTTTTGGGCAATTTCTTGTTCAGCTACTCAAAGAATTCCCAAACCCTGCCTCTTCAGAAAGTTGGTTACTCCATTAAACTCTTATAACAACACATAGAGACTCCACCTGTCCTTGAACTTCCTAGTATCTGATGAGTGGAACTGAGTTGCATGTTCTTCCTCATAAGGAGGTTTGGTGCCACAGGCACACTAGCAGGCATCTCTATCTGCTTAGAGCTTGGAAGATATTTCTTAAGTAGGCTCACATGAAATACATCATGTATGTGCCCAAGCCCTGCTGGCAATTCTAATTGATATGCCACATTTCCTACTCTGGCCAATATTTGGAGTGGACCCTATATATCTAGGTGCCATTTTCCCTTTCTTTCCAAATCTTATCACTCCTTTCATTGGGGAAACCTTTAACCATAACCAGTCTCCTTTTTAGAATTCCAGGTCTCTTCTCCTTTTCAGGTTGGCATATGACTGTTGCCTATCATTTGTAGCTTGATTCTTGCTTGGATCAACTTAATCTTCTGAGTGGTATCTTGGATAATTTCTAGCCCCAACTCCAATTTATCTTATGGTTGGTGCCAGCAATGAGGAGTCATGCACTTCCTGCCATATAAGGCTTCATAAGGAGCCATTCCTATCACTGAATGATAGCTATTGTTATACGAGAACTCCACTAGTCGAAGATGTACATCCCATTCACCCTAGAAATCAATGACACAACACCTCAGCATGCCTTCTAGAGTTTGGATAGTTCTTTCTGTCTACCCATCTGTCTGTGGATGGTAAGCAAAACTGAACTTGAGCTTAGTGCCCAGTGCCTGATGTAGGGATTTCCAGAACCTAGAAACAAACCTAGGATCCCTATTAGACACAATGTCATCAGGTATTCCATGCAGTCTTACTATCTCTCTGACAAAAAGCTAGGCTAATTTATCCAAGGAATCAGTGAGATTCATGGGAACGAAATGGGCTGCTTGGTCAATCTGTCTACTATGACCCAAATGGCATTATGCTTTCTTCTTGTCGGTGTCATTCTTACCACAAAATCCATTGATATGGATCCCCATTTCCTCTCAGGTATGGGTAAGCTTTGAAGCTTCCCTCCTGGTTTCTGGTGTTCAACTTTCACTTGCTGACACACCTCACGTTTGGCTACATGGGCACTTATGTCCTTCCTCATGTATGGCCACCAAAAGTAAGCCTTGAGGGCATGGTACATTTTAGTGGCCCCTGGGTGCATACTTAGCTTACTAGAATGTGCTTCTTCCAGAATTTGAATTCTCAGGTTTTCCTTTCCAGGCACATACAACCTTTTCTGGAAGTGCAGCATTCCTTGCTTATAGGAAAACCTTTGGAATAGCTCTCCTTTACTTTGCCCAAATATCAATCCCATGTTTTCATCTTTAGCTTGAGCTTCTTTAATAAGCTCCTTCCATTCTAGGGCAATGGTGAGTACATTAAGTAAATCACCTTCCCAGGCTAGCCATTGACTCGCTAAACAAGTAAGGCTAAGGCTTTCAGCCTTTTGTTCCACTTCTCCACCCTTGAGCACTCCAGTGTAATTTCTGCTCAGGGCATCTGCCACTACATTGGCCTTTCCTGTTGTGTATTCAATTACACAGTCAAAGTCCTTCCAGTACTCTAACCACCTTCTTTGTCTCATGTTTAAGTCCTTCTGAGTGAACAGGTACTTGAGATTTTTGTGGTCTGTAAAAACTTGGAATTTGTTACCAAGAAGGTAATGCCTCCATTGCTTAAGGGCAAAACCACTACTGCTAATTCCAGGTCATGCACTGGATACTTCTTTTCATGGGGTCTCAGTTGTCTGGACCCAAAAATAATAGCCTGCTTTTCCTGCATCAAGACACAACCTAGTCCTATATGAGATGCATCAGTATACACCTCATATTCCTTTTTAGGGTCTCAAAGGACTAGTATAGGGGCTGTTGTCAACCTCCTTTTAAGCTCTTGGAAGCTTTCCTCAAACTTTGTTTCCCAGGTAAATTTCTAGTTCTTCCTGGTTAATTGGGTCATGGGTGTTGCTATAACAGAAAACTTTGGCACAAACCTTCTGTAATAGCCAGCCAACCCAAGGAAACTTTTAACTTCCCTCACATTCTGAGGTTGTTTCCAATTCAGGATTGAGCTTACCTTTTCAGGATCTACAACCAACCTTTGGTCATTGATTATGTGACCCAAAAATGCAATTTGCTTTGTCGAAAACTTGCATTTACTCAACTTCCCATAAAGCTTATTTTCTTGGAGTAAGCCAAGCACTATTTTCAGGTGTTCTTTATGAGTTTCCTTATCCTTGGAATATACCAAGATATCATCAATGAACACAACCACAAAGTGGTCTAGGTGTGCTCTGAACACCCTCTGCATTAGGTCCATGAAGAATGCAGGTGCATTAGTAAGCCCAAATGGCATTACTATATACTCAAAATGTCCATACCTAGTCCTGAATGTAGTCTTGGGTATGTCCTCTTCCCTAACTCTTAACTGGAAATATCCAGACCTCAGGTCTATTTTGGAAAAGATCTTTGCTCCTTTCAACTGGTCAAACAAATCTTCTATTCTTGGGAGAGGATACTTATTCTCGATGGTCAAAGCATTAAGCTTTCTGTAATCAATATAGAGTCTAAGAGTTCCATCCTTTTTCTTCACAAACAATACAGGTCCTCCCTAAGGGGACATACTAGGTCTGATGAACCCTTTCTCAAGCAGTTCATCCAACTGCTTCTTTAATTCTACCATTTTAGGCACTGCCATTCTATATGGGGCAGTGAATACTGGTGCTACTCCAAGTACCAGTCTAATTTCAAATTCCACCTCCCATTTGGGTGGTAGTCCAGGTAAGTCTGTGGGAAAGACTCCTGGAAAATCCTGAACTATAGGTATTTGCCTAAGCTCATCAGTCACTTCCTGGTCATTAAGTGCCAGGCATTCATGTTCATTATCCAGAATTATTAGCTTCAATACTTCAATTTGGTGATCCATAGGTAACTCTGGTGATTTATCTAGCTAGTATGGTTTACAACCAGGCATCACCAACTGTCTGGCATGACAGTCTATAACTGCTTTGTTTTCACTGAGCCAATCCATGCCTAGTATCACACCATATTCATTGGTATCAAATACTATAAATTTTTCTTTCAGCCTCTGCTTATCTATCTGGATTTCACAATTTTCTACCATATGGTATGTAAATAATACTTCATTACCAGCAATCTTGGCAACATACACATCAGTTATATACTTCACTTCTAAATTCATGGCCTTAACCGAGCTAGTAGATATCACAGACAATGAAGCTCCATTATCAAACAAGGCAATAATTAACTGGCCATTAAGGTAAATGGTGCCTTTTAAGGCCCCTCTAGCCTTTTGTTGGCTAATTTCCTTGTCTGCAGCTCCTGCTTCAGCATCATGTGTATCAGGTATCTTCCTGGAAGTCTCCAACTAGAATACTCTACCAGGGGGTACATCTACCCTTTTCTGGTCCTGTGCTGCTCTCTATGCCTGCCTCCTTCCCTGAGGTGGCACAGGTGGCCTTCTCTGGGGCATGGGAGCTTGCCCATATTGTGCTATGGGATTATACCTTCCCAGCATGTTTCTTTCTTCAGTTCTCTTTGGGCAGTCCCTGACCCAATGGTCTTGGGCTCCACATCTATGGCAGCCACTAGAAGCTTTGTAGCATGGCTTATTGCCATGGAACTTCCCGCAGCTATGGCATTGAAGACCAAATGGCTGTGGTCCCCTCTCTTTCTTATTTTTTTTCCTGCTCCCATTATGCTCACCCTCTTCTCTTGGCCTCTTCTGATGTTGGCCTTTCTAGGCTCTACTACCACTTCCAGGGCCACTTCTGAATTGCTCCTTAAATTCTTACTCCAATGCCAGTGCACTCTGCATCACAGAATAGTAGTCTCTGGTTCCAACTACCCTGAGGATCTGCCTCAGCTCAGGCCTCAGACCTCTCACAAACCTCTTTGTTTTGAATTCTTCCTGCCCATTATACTGGGGTGCATATCTGATCAGGCTGTTAAACCTTTGTTCATACTCGAGGACACTGAGGTTTTCTTGCACCAGTTGATCAAATTCCACCTGTTTCTGATCTTTCTAAGCTTCACTCACATACTGCTGGTCGAAGACCTGAAGGAAGTCTGCCCACCTCATGGATCTTCTTTTCATTGGTGGTTTCCTGTGGTTCTTCTCCTGATGTGTCCTTTGAACTGCTCTCCACCACAGCTCTGCATTTCCTTCTAGCCTGAATGTACCCAGAAGTATTTTTTGAGTGGATGTTACTTTCATTCTCTCAAAAATCCTTTCCACCTGATAGACCAAAAACTCAGCTTCATCTGGATCACAACCACCTCTGAAGATATGAGGTTTTAGTGCCAGGAATCCTTCCAACAGGCCCTCCTTAAGTTCACTCGTTCTGTGTCTTCTTCCACTGGCAGTTGAATTTCTGGTCCTTTCTCTAAATGCCCTTCTTCTAGCTTTGTGGTCAGGGAGAGGCTCAATCCTCCTGCTGTGTATGTATGCATCTAGCTCCTTAATGTCTGGGCTCTCCTCTTCTTCCTCAATTTTAGGCTCCTGCCTAACTTCTGACCTCAGCCTCCTGGCTTTGGGATGTCTCCTCTCTTCATCACCTTCCTCTTCTTGACTGCCCCCAATATTTCTATGCTAGTCATGATCCACTGGCTCTTTACCAGGCCTTTTTCTTCCTCTTCTACCTTCTGCTTCAGAATTCTCTCCTGCTTGCACCTGTTCTAGGTTCTCCTGTATTGGAGGTTGGCCTCTAGCCAAAAATTGCATTGCTGTCACTATTTGTGCCATTGTTGCCTGTAGGTTTTCCATCATCAATTCTATTCTTTCCTGTCTTCCCCTGCTAGGTTGAGGTACTTGTAACCTGGAATTTGGCTCATTAGCCAAACTATGCTCATTTTGAGCAGCCTGCCTCTCTGGCTCATTCCCACCAATGTCATTTCTGGGATGGGTACTGGCATTATCCTCTGATTCATTCCCACCATTGCCATTTCTGGGATGGGCAGAAGTATTATCTGCCTGTCTCTGGGTATCTTTTCCCCTGCTATAGTTCTCATCCTACACTTTAAAATGCAGCCATTTATATATATCCAAATATAAACAAGTCTTATGTAATCCTATATGGGAACTTGTCTAGGCTAACTACTTCTCAACAGCTATGATACCACCAAACAAAGCCTGTCACACCCCACACAGGCCCCAGCCCATGCACACTCAGTACCACTCACCATCCACTACCCAGAAAGTCAAGGACACTTAAGTTTCTAAGTGTTGTTATCAGAGTTTAATTAGCCAACTTTCTTTAGGTAGGGTTTATGCATTCTTTTTATTTTTATGGGTCTGGGAGGTGGCCCAGGGGGCTTTGTTAAAGTTTTGTTTAATTACTTGTAGCTTAAGCAAACCCCAACCCATTAACTTGCAAAACAAGCAACACATGTACTTTTTCCTTTAAGTGCTTATCTTGTGTGCACATCAAGTGTACTAGTCATATGCAGGGAAACAAAGAAGGCCATATCCATTTTCAAGTTTCAAAACACAGAAATGTTCATGAGCATTCGGCCAAGTATAGTACACAAGGACATCAATTCCATAACAACATACTCATACTCATACTCACAAAAACAAGGAAACTTGGCACACAAGCAACCAACATAAGTTCAACATACAAAGGTCTTCCAAGACCCAAAAGTGTACAAGTCCAACAACCTAGCATCAACTACATGGCAACATGCCAAGGATGCAAAAATAGTCCAAACTTACAAGTCCAAGTCTCACAACCCATATATTCACATACTACCCATAATGCTCAAAGGTACTACAAAAGGTGCACTATAGTTACAAGTCCAAATGATCAAACTAATGGTCTCCAAAGTACAAACAACCTCAAATACCATAAGTCCTCACAACCATCACCTCCTAGCACAAGTCCCACAACTAAACTCCTGCAAAACTTAAGCCATTAAATTTGGCCTACATAAGACTTGGATATATATGCACATTTTCAAGCCAAGATTAAGTTAGCACACATACCTTGAACAACAAGCAAACTTGGCACTCAAAACCAAGAACTCCAAACACAAGCACAACTACTCAAGCTCTTTACCCTTTCCTAAAAATTCAACCAATAAGGGCAGTGAGTTTTACAACTCAGGAAGGAATCACTACAACTCCAAAGGAGTCTATTTAGTTAAGCATAAGCTTAACCTCCATAATCAAGCATATACCTACATCCAAAGACACAAAGACATAGAAAATACAATTTGGCCAAAGCCTGTATTCAACATATATCGATAATAAGTTGGTTAGCATGCGCAATCAATCAACAAAAGTGCACAAACTCACACACACACCATATTCAATATTCAGCCAAAGGCCACTAGCAAGTGTCCATGTGCATTTGCAAACAATTTCTTCTCCATGCCTTCTCCATTCCCCTTGAGCTCCAAGTATATGGTAGATTGGCCAAACCCACCATGGACTCTAACACTTGCCATTATTGATTAGCTAATCAACCATAGGACCATTAGTTCCACCATAGCCCTTCAAGCATACTAAGATCATATAGTATATCTTGACCATCACTTAGTAGCTCTAATTACTTGCTCATGGAAAAAGTACCAAGAAACCAAGTAATACATGAATCCTTACTATACTTTTGAGCTTGAGTCAATTCGGCCTTGCTTGGATTTCTTCAAAATCAAGCTTTAAACTTCAATTTCAATGATGTCTTGGCCAATTTCACCAACATAAACTTGAATGCTTCATTCCAAGCTTCAATCTCCAAGTCCAAATAACCTTTCATTTTCATCCATGGACATAAACATCATGAGTTACACATAACCCTCAAGTAATCTCATGAACTCACCAATTCTAGGCCAAGAACACCATGAACTCACCAAGAACACATAAGCACATTCATGAACAACATTCGGCCATGTTGTGTTCTTTGATGGCTAAGCTTCAAACTTTTAATCCAAGGTTGCCTAACACAATACAACCTTCATTTAATCATCATAACACTTGTTCATGGAAAATATACTATGGATTCAAGTAACCTTGAGTTATTACCTCAAGAACAAAGCTCCAAAAATTCAATTTTGCACTTCCACCTTCTAGAACACCATGCAACTTCAAGAACTCCAAGAAAACTTCATGAACATGGCAAGAACAAATTCAGCCTAGCTTGGACTCTTCAAGAACAAGCTTCAATCTTCATGAACAACATGTAGGCTTCAACTTTCGGCTAAGAACATGAAGAACTCTCAAGAACACTCAAGTTTCGGCAAAGAACACTCAAGAACAAGTGAAGAACAATGATGAACATGGAAGAACAATGTGTTTCGGCCAAGAGCTCTCCAAGGCATGCAAATGCAAGAAATGCCAAGTCCAAGGAATGTTAAGGTGTTGGATGGCCGGCCAACATTCCATTCTTTCATCACTAAACAATTCAATTCCCTCCACCAACACAATAAACTATTCTTTCCCCTTAAACAATTAATTTAGTCCACCAAGAAACCCATTATAATAAGGCCTCCACTAGCCAAAACCCATTTGTTTAATATATATGCATGACTGGCCATGGACCAAAAGTCCTTAAAAATGGCCTAACTCCACACTAGCCTTCATACAAAAATGCATGGCTGAATTTGTTTTAACTGTGCAATGCAGTCATCCAACTTTATTCCTTGCCAAACTCAACATAGTCTTGCATTTAAGTACACTTAAGGCACATATTTTTGTAGTCTTGCATTCACATCACTATTACCATGTTCAATTAAGTCATTCTTGTATTTAATTGTATGTTTCTCATTTTTCTTGGCCTTAGCCAAGTATTGAAGGTTGGTCCTGACACAAGGGGTTTTGGTACAAGACTGTGGGTGCTGAACCTAAAGTGGAAATTTTCCAGTGTGAGTGTTAATGGACAAGTTTAACTTGTTAAGTTAGCTTACACCAATAGGTTCTGGCATAGAGGCGAGAGTGAATGACGCTCTTGGTGCTGAGTTTTTAGTAAGATCCTATTAGTGTAAGGTTAGTGGATGAGCTTTCAAAAGCTTGTCTAGCTTTCTTGCACTAGAGTACTTGGTGCAGAGTTTGGTGTAGAGCATTCATGATATTTGGATTTGTTAGGACAGCTTGGAGTAGTTAGATGTCCTTTAGTAGTACCGTGTGCTGAAGGTAGGAAAAGGCCACACCATAGTCTTCGAGAATAAAAATTGCGTTAAGCTATTTGGTTTTAGTGTGCTTAAGCTAAGGTGGGGAGAACAGTGAACAATAATCAAACAACGGCTAGGTGTGAGCACAAGGAATGACATTGGCCATATTACCTATATGTGATAGGGCCCAACTCAAGTACCCTCAGGGCATTAGCGGAATGAGTCGGATGCTTTGGTGTTAAGAGGGCTTTTGTGACTAACACCCTTTGGTAGGTTTGGTTGGGATATGTTGGCACCGTATCCTAGCATAGTGTCTAAGGTAGGGAGAATGTTATTGCCCTCATAACAAAATTCTCGGTGAGCAAGGTAAGTTTATAAATCCCAGGCTTAAATGCCATAATTAAAGGTGTATTAGCAAAATCAAGTAATTATTCAAGGGTTAGTTCGTTCCTAGTGGTTTATGGCATTAGGCTTGCCTGTGGGCAAAATGGTCTTTTTCTTGCACCTCGGATGGTCGGGATGACTCCCAAGAGTAAAAATGATGTTTTTAAAACTCAAAGCCCAAGGTAGAAGGTTTTGCTTAAGTATATAATTACCTAGTTACTGTCTAGGGAAAGGGTAAATTTGTAGGTTTTAAAAGAGTTTAGGGGTGGAAGTGCTTTTGTTATTTCAAAATGGTTGGAAGAGATGTGGATGCCACTTTTCCCTTATCCCTTCTACTTGATTTTCGTAGCCCTCTCATCTGCACCCCATTTCTTGCTCAATCCACTTCAAATTCATGATTTCTTGGCAAAATTGAAGAGCTTTCTTGGTGTCCAAGGGATGGGTGCTTGGGTTTTGTTTGATTTGTGCTAGTTTAGTGCCATGAACCTTATATTGCTTTATAATCTAGGAAAAACTTAGTGGAACCCTTGGGCTTCGAATGTGTTGCTTGAAGTTGCTTGATTGTTGCTAATTCTTGTGTAATTGAGGTAAGGGATTTATGATTCATGCATAATTGATGCCATTCATAGCTTGCTTATGGTATAATTCTTGTGAATTTGTAAATGGCATTATTGGTAGCTGGTATTGCCCATGGTGGACTAGTGAGGTTTAATTAGCTTGTGTGTTGCTTATGGACACGAAAGACTTGGTTCCAATGGCACATTGTAGCCTAGGTAGTTTGTACATGCAAGTTTGGGTCTTGGGGCAAAGTCCTTAGTTTGGACAAGGAGCATGGAGGCCTTGAACACTAGTTAAATCACTTAAAATGAGCACCATGCTCTACACAGCTAATGACGCATCTTTGACCTAAACACACAGCATTAGGCTCTCAAAAACTTGCAAATTTCTAAGTGCCGAAGCAAGGATGTGTCTTTAGTTTCCAAGGATGCAACATTGAACTCACTGGGACCTTAAAGATGCGTCTTTAGCCCTTGATGATGCAACTTTGAGCTTCTAAGCATAAACCCCCTTTGTGAGCTCCAAGCAAAGATGCAACATTAGGTTCTAAGGACATAGCTTTGATACCTAAATTGACTAAATTCTTCTCAAGTTAATTAGGATGTTTCCATAGGGACTAAGGTGGTACCTTATGAAGCTTTAGGGTGAAAGGTGGTAGGAACTATATTAGTGCACCTAAGAATCTCTCAATGTGCTAAAAATGGTATTAAATCTTGAGTTATGAGCCGAGTTTTTGTGTTGGTCAAATGTTTCACTACATTAAGTGCTAGGAAGTAAGTGAAAGGTTTAGGGACCATTAGTGGCCTAGTTAAGCCATCGGACTTATGGTGCTAATATAAAATCTTAGAGTGAATATGAGTCCATTCGTGGAAATTTTTACTCCACTAGGGTGAACCAAGTAATGGTGGATAGTTATGTACCTTGAGTAAAGATTTAGTGCACTTGTAGCCTAGACAAGATTACTTGAGGCACAAGTGAGAACCTAGTGCACTTTTGGCAATGATTTGAGTTGGAAGCTTAGTACACAAGTAACCTAGGCAAGTCTAAGGACTTGAGGCATTTTTTGGAGGCTTATTATACCTAGTGAGTTCCTTGGAACTCAAGCAAGGTACATCCACCATGTTCACCTACACAACAATCATGGGAAGGTTAAAGTTACTGTGTCAGTAAGCTAAGGCTTACTAGGAGCCAGTTAGGGGCCATAACTTGTTATGCATAGAGTAACACTTATAAGAGGACTAAGAAGTTAAGGGGTCCCAAAGGACTCAAATGTATGCACAAATGTTAGTCTTTAAATGGTAAGTGCATGTAGTAGACTTCATATATTGTGTATATGTGTGTCCTCAGTATTTTTTCTTGCAGGTTGAAGGATCTTTTACTGAGAATCTTTGATTCTCACACCATTTGCTTTTGTTATGCATTCTTGGGTGCCGTCAAGCTAGCAACCATTGAGGGTTGTTGAGCTAAGTTCATGAGTAGGTACATGGATTATTTGAATCTTTATGATTCTAATTTGAGGTTTGCTTGTTACTTATGTTATGATACTAACTACAATTATTTATTTGGCCGATAGTGGCTAGTGAAGCACAATGGAGGGCTTTGGAGCTTGCCATTGGAGTTGCTCTAAGGTGGAAGCTTAGTTATGGATCTTAGTAATTTGGTTTAGTATATAGTTTTCATACACGAGTTTACCTCCAATGGTCATGTTGAGTAGTGTACCCTAGAGTCACTCTTGGGTGTGAACATAGTCTACTTTCTCTTGGATGTTCACATGCAGTTCATTATGTGTAGTTAACCACATAAATGCTTTGTATTCTTTGACAGTTTTAATGAAATAACATGGCAATGTTATATGCTTTTATCATTTATTTTATCATTTAAGTCAAAGCACATACTCATGGATGATTGCATAGTAGGATTAATTATATAGAAGCATAAAGGTTTTAACTAGTGTGCACGTATTCAATTAGCCAATTGTGACAAATGTGGGACAAGTTCCCATAGGCTTCCTAGTTAGGGCCACGAGCGGCTGTGCCAACTATCGTATGAATATTCAGCTTCATATTATTTGTAACACGTAACTAAGAATGATGACTAACTTATTTAACATGCAAGTTAATTCTGATTTAGATTGGTGGTGCATCAATTCCTTGTGTCACACCCCGACTTGCCCCTCGCCCATTCGGGCTTGATTATCAAAGCTTGCAGCGGGAGTTATTTACACAGAAGAGGCTTTATTATATATTATAAGCACCTACGGGCGTGACTCCAGGATCTATTCTAGTACTAGCTCATTAATTATTTACTTCCATTGTGTTGTTAGGGTGCTCTTTAGAGATAAGCTAGCACTTAAGTGGAATTCTAGTGTTCCATTCATGATTTTATCCTACTTATATGCATACTTCATCACGTGCATACTTTATTCCAATTCAACATGAGCTTCTCCCAATAACTTCACATGCTCAATTCATCCAAAATCACAAATAACCATACACTTAATCCATTAAGTGCATAGGATGTGTGTCCATCAAGTGTACTATTTTAATGCATTGCAACCTATAAGCCCATATTCCATTTCAAGTTTGAAAACCATATTTCATATCCATGAGCATTCTGCCAAATCTAGTACACATAACACAATCATCCATCAAGACATTCCACTTGCATGAATTCAAGCATACTTCTCATATAATCATCCTTCAAAGTCATCAACATCATAGGTCATCATAATCATTCATCCAACGCAAAATAATCATCATAAGTCATCCAGAGTTATGCCTATCCATAATGAACAACAAGCAAACATCACCTACTTGGAAAACATACCAAGGATGCTACATGTCCAAAGTTTAGCCAAGTTCAAATTTTACAAACCAAGTTCTAATAACTACTCAATTAACAACTCATAGAATCATGGAACACAATCCACCTTAGTAGACTTTGTTCCCACAACTTCTAGACTCCATATCCTGCACAAGAAAGTCCACAACATTAGCTTGATTCACAAGCAATCTATACCACATAAGTCACTTAGAATCATATGAATATATTGAGCCACACTATACACATATACATACCCAACCCTTTAAGACAACAGAAAGAGTACTCTGGAAAAAGAAGGCGGGTGAGTTATAAAACTCAGTAAGGATTCCGGTGGCATCCAATGCCTAACACAGTGAGGTGACTCTCATGACTTTCAAAGTCACATATGGCTTCCAAAGCCTAATCTTATGCCAAGAATGTAATGGTGAATAAATCCATGTTCCTGCAAAGGAAAACACTAAAACAAAGAAAACACAGATATAACACAATAGCAATAATAATAATAATTTGGGTCAGCATGCACGAACAATTTCACAGAGAAGCACACAACACAACAAACCACATAACACCATGCTCCGTGACACCGTGTCCCGCAACACCATGGGCATCGCAAGCATTAGCATTATTCCATACCACTAATCCCGGCTTGCCATATTTTTTTTAACCTACTGAGCTCATTAGCTTGGGAAATGAGTTGGCCAAACTCAAATCCTAGCCATAAATGCTTGCTAATTACTCATGAGTAAACCATAATTGCCGAAGCAACACCACCTCACCCACTATGCACTTATGTGCCCAATTATTGATAACCATAGTTGCCGAAGCAACGATACCTCATCCATTATGCACTTATGTGCCCAATTATTCAACTAAGAAAGTATCATGAGTCCTCACAAAGAGTAACAACCACTTAGCCCTGAGATGCACACCTATGCTCACTTGGTTCTTTGACCATCACATAGCGGCACTAATACTTACAAACAAGGTCATGGAAGCACACTATGCAATAAGTGAGTATAGGAATCCTTACCACAATTTGTGTAACCTTTTTGCTCATTGTTTTTGCCTTGCTTTGCTTTGTTTGTTGGTGGAACTTGCCTGTTCCTTTAATGGACCTATAAAGCCCAAAACACTAACAAGTTACTTACTTGTTTTCATTAATCATGAGAACCATAATTCACCAAGAACTCTTGATTTAACTTATTCAAGCCTTCTTAAGGAGTTAAAGGGCCACTTAACCTTTCTTGGTTATTACTCTTGTCCAAGTCTGAAGTCAATGTAGTCCATGTGGCCCATTTAGCCAATGTAGTCAATTTAGCCAATGTAGGAGTTTAGGAAAGTGTTTAGCTCATGAAAACCTCTCTGTAATAATCATGGCCCAATATTATTCTTATCATTTCTCTCAAGCTCCACTTGATTTCCAAGTTTACATGTACTTAGAAGCTCACATACACCAAGAATTACTTGGTTTCCACGTAAGGACTTCAAGAACAATTGTTGGCAGAATTTGTCCTTTATTTCTTCTTTCTCATTTTAGTCCCATATTTCATTAGAAACACATAAACACCAAGAACACTTGGTTTACACACACATCCTAAAAAATGGCACTATGGCCAAAGTGCTATTCATTCTTTCTTTATTATTTTAGTTCCACATGCATCTAAGAACCCATAACCACCAAGAATACTTGGTTTACATACAAAGTCACAACAAACTTAACATGGCCGAATGTTCAATGCTTGGTTTAGCTTACAAACTTGCTTCTTTTTACATCCATATTTTGGCTATGGCCTTATACATTCATAAGGACTTCAATAACACCAAGAACACTTGGTCTAAGTCCATGCATGCCAAAATACCAATTTGGCTGAAACTTCATCCTTGCTCTTCTTCCAACTTTTGCTTGTTTTCTTGCATGGGATGGCCATAATAGCTTCAAGGCACCAAGAACACTTGGTTTAAAGCCTTATAACTCCATGAACACTTATGGCTGAAACCTCCATGCATGAATCTTCCTTGGTCTTTTTTTTGCATGGCTCCAAAATCATCAAGAACACTTGGTGTTCTTCACAAAAATCCAAGGATGAAGGTAAAACTTTCTTTTCTAGAAAAATCCAACAATGGCCGAAACATTAGTGAGCAATATCTAGCTCAAAAATACATTAAAACACCAAGGAAACTTGGTTTTACTTACAATCTTCAAATGGCCAAAATTGAACTTCACCTTCTTGGAGTTTTTCTTAATTTCCTTGAACCTCATGGCTTAAAAATGCCATGCATGTTCATGAGCTCTTGAGTTGATCTCAGTAACACAAAAATCTTCCATGGCCGAAACTTCAAGAGAGCATTCTTGGACATCTCACTTGATTTCTTGCTCTAGATGTGTTTAGAAGCTTGAAATCACTAAGAAAACGTGTTTGCTTGTGTAAGAATGAGTGTTTTCTTGTCTAGGCTGAAGGTAGGATGAAGGAAGAAGATGATGGGAGCTTGAACAAGCCATGGCCGGTTGTTGAGATGAAGAGAGAAGTGAGAGCATTTTGTGAGCTAGAGAGAGAGTGAGGTGAGTGAAAATGAAATGTTGATGGGTATGGGAGAGTGAATGGCCGGTTGTAGTATGCAAGTGGGGAGGGAGACAATTTCAAATGGCCATAAAAAAATGTGAGTGGAGCCAATAAACAATTATGAGTGGGGGGGACAAGAGTGGGAGACATGCATGGGCAAAATAATAGTTTAAGGGGAAGGGAGGGACATGGGTGAGTGGAGGGATAAAATATTGTGAGTGGAGGATGTAGTGGCCAAATATTTAAATGGGAATTGGGGGATGGCCGGCCATGGCTGGAAATGCCTTGAAATTTGGGCTAATCCCCCATTTGGTCCTCCAACTTTCTCAATTTATGCAATTGAGTCATCCCATAGAATTTTCCTCTGTGCAATTGAGTCCCTCAACTTCAAATTTCATCATTTTCATCACCAATTCTCTTGGCCTAAGCCAAGTTTATTTCCAAGAATGTACAGCTCTCATTTATGCCCATTCCATAATTAGTTCCATGTCTCCTCAATTTAATTGAACTTAGTTTCCAAATTAGGAAACTTTTTATGCCATTAATCCACTTAACCCAGGACTTAGTCATTTATCATTTTTCGGGTATTACACCTTGGGAGTTTCTTCCAACCATGATTGGTTCTACATATATTGATGAACAAGTTGTAAATGCATGGGCATCACTGCTTAATCTGAAAGAAAATCTGAATGAGAACGTGAAAAGATCTTTAGAATATGTTTCTTGTACATAGATTATATGTTCTCTTTTTGTCCATTGATTGGTTTGTTTGAATTATTGTATATTTTCTTCCACAATGCACAATGCCATGACTAGCCTGAACAACAACAAAAATGCTAAGCAAAAGAAATAAAAAAGAGTGATCATTTAGAAAATGAGGGATGCTAAGGTTGAAACTATTCAAAACTGGGTAGCAAGGTAGCATCTTCACCCTTGGAATCAGTATAGTTAAGTGCACAAAATATTGTTTTATTCATTCCTTTGTTCTATCATTCTTCAAGTGCACAAAATATTGTTTTATTGGTTCTTTTGTTCTATCATTCTATCTTTATTAATTTATGTTCATTCCTATTTCATCTTATGTCATTAATTCTTGTATTGCATTTGACTTGCCTCCATTTTATGTATGATTTATTTTGTTTTGCCAATGTTCTTTCCCTATCTTTATATGTTTGATATTTATGTTGTTATCTATTCTTTTTTAGATCATTGTTCCTGTCATCCAACATCAACACTTCTTTTCTTTTTTGTATTTCATATTGAAAAGGAAGTCATCAATTCAATAAACAATCTACCTACTAACTAGAAAAGATACAACATAGTCAAAGATGCCCTTATAAGTTATAAAAAATAAAGAATTCACAAGCTGTCAAAAACACACTCTAACACATCATTTCAATTTTTTTTTACAACAACTAATCTTCAATCTATATTTCCGTCAGAATAAGTTCTACACCAAGAAGCATATTTGCAAATTTGAAAATTCAATGTAGAGGTGAATTTGAAATTTGATATGTCAAGGGCTTGAAAAAAAAGATGAATATTTGAAACATTTCATTAACTGTGTAGTTTTTTTTTATGAGGCACATGGAGCTTTACCATGGAAGACAATTTGAGTTAAATCTAGGGCCAACAAATTCCATGAAGATCCACCGTATAAAGATCTCCATAGAGATGCTTCTTTGACAATACAATACTAAAAAAAATGTTTTGCTTAATGCCATCTCAAATAACTACCAACTCTAAGTACAAATTTATTCTTCTTAGATTGTATATATGTTCATTTTTCCAAATGTTCTTCTCCGTTTCTATATGTTCAATTCTTCATTTCTTTTTCTTGTTTATACGTAGAGCATGTTCAGAACTAAAAAAGAACATATACCTTTGTTAGGTCAAACATATGTGCTAATCCTTTATCTTATTCTTGTTTGCAATCATTATCTGTATGTTTTGTTATGTTTTTTTATTTGTTCATTTTTGTTTTCTATATGTTCCTTTCATAATTTTGACTTTAATGCCTTCCAGAATCTAAAACTGAAAATCTTTGTATAATAGAACATGTATATACAAATGCAAAAACATATCCTAACACCAAAGCGAACACATCCAAATATAACTCTAACACACTGTATAATGTATACTTTGTAAAATGTGTACATCTTTTCTATTTTTTGTCTCTATGTAACATTCATATAGAATAAAAAGGAACATATGCATCCAAGCCTTTGTCTTAATTCTTGTTTGCAATCATTATCTATATGTTCTTTTCTATCTTTTTATATGTTCATTTTCCTTTTTTATATGTTCTTTTCATAATTTTGACTTTAATACCTGCTACAATTTGAAAATGAAAATATATGCATAACTGAACATGTATATACAAATTCAAAAACATATCCTAACACCAAAATGGACACATCCAAATATAACTCTAAAACATTGTATAGTGTAAAATTTGTAAAATGTATACATGTTTTCTTTTTCTTTTCCCTATATAATAGTCATATAGAATAAAAAATAACATATATTCCTGAACAAATCAAAAAATGGTACAGCCTTGAATAAAAGAACATATATGAAGAAATCTATTTCCTTATTTTCTTTGGTTGTTTTTCAATACAACCCTGAATCCTTTTCTTGCTCCATCCTTTTTTCCTAACAGGCAATCCACCATCATCAACTATAGAAGCACAACTGCTACTGGCTTCCTTTTTTTGAGTTCACAAGCAAATAACCTATTATAACCCTCCTAGCAGAATGCTTAGTAAGCTAGGAAAATTCATAAATCCCTGGTTTAAATGCCTTAGTTAAGGGTGAATTAGCAAGATCAAGTAAGTTATCCAAAGGTTTAGTTGGTTTTGAGTGGATTATTGCACTAAGTTTTCCCAACGGCAAAATGGTCATTTTGCACCTTATAGGGTTAGGACACGTCTCAGGAGAAAAAATGGAATTTTCAAAATTCAAAGCGCAAGTTAGCATTTTTTTTACTAAGTGTATGAATTACCAAGTTATTATTTAGGGAAGGGGTAAATTTGCAAGTTTTAAAGAAGTTTAGGGGTGGAAGTGCTTTTGTTGTTTTAAAATGGTTGGAAGAGATGAGGATGTCAGTATTACCTCATCCCTTCCACTTGATTTTCACAACCCTTTCTTCTCCACTTCATTTCTTGCTTAATCAACTTCAATTTCTTGGTTTCTTCACATAATTAGAAGCTTTTCTTGGTGCCCAAGTGGATGGAAGCTTGCCTTGCTCTTGTTTTTCGATTTTAGAGCTTGTTGGCATGTTTTCAAGCTTGGACATTGTTGAATTCTTGAGGTACTCATTTCCCCTTATTGATTTCAAGTTTCTTGAGATTAATTAATCTTGGGTTTTGTTGGTTTTGAGTTAATTTAGTGTCATGGACCTTTGATTGTGTTTTGGAACCTAGGAACCTAGTGGAAACTTTAGAACTTGGAGTTTGATGCTTGTGGTGCTTGATTGTTGCTAGTTCAAGGTTCATTAAGGTAAGGGACTTATAATTCATGCTTGATTAATGCTATTCAATGCTTGCTTGAAATAGAATTGATGTGAATTAGTTTTGTATTGTTGGTGGATGGCGTTGGTTATGGTGGACTAGTGAAGAATTCAAGCTAAGTGTGGTGTTATGGGGCACCATAAGCTTCAGAAAGCTAGTGTATTATGACCTAATGTCTTTGTTATACAAGTATGCGGTCATTAAAGGTGTCCTAAGTTGGCTTAGAGGCCATAAAAAGCCTTCCAAGATGCCTAGGAGGCTTTTTCTCGTCAACGGGGGATGTGGCACCAGTGTCATGGCTCCACTTGCACTGTATTGCATAGGGCATGCCTCCAGCATAGCCAAGAGCAAAGTTTATGGGGCTACAGCGTCCTCGGTTCTTCAGCGCTAAAAGCCATTTGCCAGCTTTGACACCCAGTAGTATTTTTTCCATAACTTTTTAGTCGGGTGTTCGATTGAGGCGATTCAAGATTTTATAGAAAGCTAAGAGAAAAAGCTATCATTTCTAGGCCTCTCCAAACGTTGAATTGGCCTAAGAGTTTCTATGTTTGGGTTCAAAGTGGTGATATTTGGCCACAATAGAGCAACGTTTGTTGGGTGAAGGGTTTAGTAGCATCGAGAGCCTAGTTGGGCCTTTGGGCTTAGGGACTCGATGTGGGAACCCTAGTACACCTAGGAAGGTTCCATGAAATCTAGAATTTATGAGTCCAACCATGATCGTTGCCCTTCCACTAGGGTAAGTAGGTAATGGTGGATAATGGAGCACCACAGATGAAGGCTTGGTGCACTTGTGGCCTAGCCAAGTTGTGACATGAGGCACAAGCGAAAGCCTAGTGCATCCTTGGTAGGCTAAATGGCAAGGCTTAGTTCCTTGGTGGTCTAGGTGAGCTTATTAACTCAAGACACCAACTGGGAGCCTAGTTCACCTAACTGGGTAAAGGCCTAGTACCGTAGCGGCCTAGGTGAGCTAATGGCTCAAGGCACTATCTAGGAGCCTAGTTTACCTACTGTGAGTTCCTTGGAACTCAAACAAGGAGCATCCACTATGTTCACCTACACAACAATGAAGGGAAGGTTATTTAGTGAGTTTGGCTTACTAAGATGTCAACAAGCTAACGTTGCTAAGAGAGAGTTAGGGGCCAAAGCTCACTAGGCACAGGGTGACGTCCATGCGAGGACCAGGTTGAGGAAGGGGTCTCAAATATATGAGCATATGTTAGCCCTCAGATTGGAAGTGCACACAGTAAATTTCATATGTTATATATTTGTGTGTCTTCAGTATTTTTCTTGCAGGTTGAAGGATCCCTTACTGAGAATCTTTGATTCTCACCCTCTTCACTTTGTTATCCAGTTTTGGGTGTCGTTAAGCTAGCAACCATTGAGGGTTGTTGAGTTATGCTCACGAGCAGGTATTTGGTTTAATTGAATCTTTATGATTCTAGTTTGTGGTTTGCTTGTTAGTTATGTTATGTCACTAACTACGGTCATGTTTTGCTAACAAAGGCTAGTGAAGCATAACGGAGGGCTTTCAAAACTTGCCACTGGGAGTTTGCTCTAAGGTGGAAGCTTAGTTGCAGAACTCAGTAGCATAGTTCAGTGTCTAGTTTTATACACTAGTTTGCCTCCAATGTTCATGTATGAGTAGCCTACTCTAGAGTCACTCTTGGGTGTGAACGTAGTCTACTTTTGCTTGGATGTTCACACACGATTGATTATGTGTAGGTAACCATATAAATGCTTTGTATGCTTTGCCAATTTTGATATTTGTTTCCAATAAAATGCCATTGCAACGTTTTATCTTTTATTACTTGTTTTATCATTAAAGCCAAAGCACAAACTCATGCTTGATTGCATAGTAGGATTAATCAACTAGAAGCATAAAGGTTTTAACTAGTGCGCATGTAATCAATTAACCAATTGCAACTAATGTAGGACAAGTTCCCATAGGCTTCATAGGCAAGCCTACGAGGGGCTATCTCTTAAACTCTAACCCTTTTTCTCAATTCTGTCACCAACTATTCACATATTTGCCTTGCATTTTCATTATCTTGGCATAAAACAACTTTATATATTTGCTTCATTACTTTATTCCTCCAAAACATGCTAACAAACTTATCATTACTTCCAGCTCAATTAGCATCAAAACACTTGTTTGCCTAGCATTCATGGTCCATCTTCTAACAACATATGAATCAGGAATTTCAGTAATATTTCTTACATTGAAAATTTTGAGTATATGAGAACAAAACCAGCCAATTTCCTCGAAGTGCTTACAAGAACAATTTAACTTTATAAAATCACACTTTGATAGAGAGACCAAACAATAACGGCCTTTCAAATCTTTGATTTGATTTTTCGTACTTGAAAACATCATCAACTTCACTTACCAAATTATAATCTAAAAAGGAACCTATATCTAGTTCATCCTCAAACTCTTTGTAAATACGAAATGTATAAATCTCAGCAGCATGCTTCAGGAGTGCACAACGGAACTTCATAGTTAATGAACCTTGATAACGAAAATATTCACCAACCTCAGTATCCATCCATTCTCTAATTCTTTGCTCAATAAATTAAAACATTGACAAAAGTAAAGTCTGGTTACTGCATATCCCATTCAACTTACAATTTGTACTTTCACTTTTCTGTGTTGACAATATTCCTATATACAATAACAAAAAAAATAGGGAACAAATATATCTGTTAAAATAAACAAAAAGATACACACCAACAAACATATAACAAAACCTAAAATCTATAGACCAATAGCGAAAGAAACAAACATCAGATAGTAAATGAACATAAAATAAACAAGAATGAACATACACACTAACACATGATTATTACATAGAGGACTAAATACATGGAAGAACACACATAACTACATAAATGAACATATAGCATACAAGCATAACTGATACATTATACTTAAAATTGCTAAATGGACAAACATCAAAGAACTAAAGAACATACATAGATATATAAATAAACATCTAAAAGTACCTACTGAAAACACATTTCAGTAGTAGGTAGGGCACCACCTCTCCTTCAAGGCAAATATACCCTCTAGACATTTATTGCCTTTTAATCCAAAAGTCTCAATCATATTTAACCATTTGTCAATAAACTCCTAAACAGTAATATAACTATAAAAACACTTAGTCAAAGCTTTGGAAAAATTTTTGTTGTTGTTCAGTAACCATCACAAATGTTTCCTTGCATTCTGTGAAATATGCCGTAGGCACAACCCATGCTTTGCACAGACTAAATGCCTTTCTATAGCCCCACATAATGACAGGACCTTGGTCTGTCATAAAATAGCCAGCCAAATGTCCCATTGTCCCCATTAACTAAAAATTCACAAGCAAAAATCACTATTTTGCTAGTGATTATTCCCCCCAACAATTGGAGCACACATTAACCCATACATATTAGTTCTATATATTGTATCAAAGACTACAACAACACAAATAATCTAATAATCCTTATACATGTGTAAATCTCTGTAAATAAAATTACCCAATCTACCAACAGCAACTTGATATTCACGATAAAAGTTCCCATCACAACCACTTCTTGTAAGGTTTCGAGAGCCAAACAAACACATCGGAATTTACCCTAAACCCTCCAGGATCCAAGTGAAATGGGGTAAATCGGGTGTTTGAAAATTTTCATACCAAATTTCGATTGAGATCTCTCACCCAACTATAAAGTCAAATCACAAAATTTTCATACCTAATTTCGATTGCTATCTCTCACCTAATTTTCATACCTGAACAGTTGACGTGTTCAAGCTCTCTATGGTATCCACACAAGCCTCTCGGAATCACCACACTTGCACCACATCCCGGCAGATGCGCTTCTTTTAACTCGCAGTGCTAGCTTGCATCCTCCAAGGAATAGCCAGAGAAGATTATTGTGGCTGTCTCTTTTTGGGAGGCTAGGCCAAAGGCTGTGAATTTCTCACTATATGTTGTATTTATAGTGAGACTCAACTTCCAGGCCTAATGGGTTTCAAAGCCCTAATTCAATTAGGCTTTAATTTTGGGGTTAATAATGGCTCAATGTTTGGGCCAATTATTAACACAAAATTATCATGAAACCATAACCTAAATAAATTAGCCCATGCACTCAAATAATCCAAATAGGCTTTATGTGTGCGGCCCAATAGGCTCTTACCAAATTGGCAATGATCATAAATCACATTTATTATCATAAGCAATGAGCGATGTCTAGCAACACATCGTTGCTATCCAAGTGACAAGATTGTCAATGATTCGACTAAACCTTTATAACCACTATCCATATATGTCATTGTCCCTTTGTCCAAGATATCAAGACTAAGCATGAGACATTGAATATGTTATTCTCGTATAGCCCAATCTTTGGTTTCTTGATTACTAAGTAAACTAACTTAAACTGATGAAATTGATATCGTATATCAATTCATACGAGCGTGGCCATGCATTTTCTTAGTCTTACTCTATCAAAGGGCCCAAAGATATCACTCTCATTACATATGAGGGACAAATCCTATCTTGATCACATAAAACCCTCCGCATGATATGTGACATACCCAATGACCTCCTTCAAGTTCACTCAGTTACGAGTAATAAAGGAAAGTATCGAAGAATGTGATTCACATGTAGGGAACCTTGATGATCTTGGGTCAAAAGACTACATATACCATGATCACTATGAGAATCACTTATGACACTCATATAATGAACCATGTAGCGTTCTCATGGTGGGTTAATCTAGTACACAAGTTCTCCAACTTGTACCCATATGTAAACTACATATCTCATATTAGTTTTCACATATGCTGGTCATTATGTATTATCATAACTTGCTCCATGATAATATTGGACCAGGGACATTTAAGATTATCATTATTCTAGGGTTATAATTATGTTTATTACATTACACAGAAACAAAACAACAAACATAATTAATGGATTAATGCCTTAACAAAATATCATGAATTGATGTGCAAAATACAATCATCTCATGATTGGCTTTTGGGCACAAATATTGACAATTCTTTCCTTAAAACAATTCATAAGTGACTAGGCATCAGTCTTTCCTCTTTGGATTAATTTCTCCTAACCAACAAAGTTATATAAGTCTCTCTTTGTCAATCCAAGAGATTCAATTTCCCCATGTTCTTGATACATAATTCTAAATGAATCACTTACATGAATGCTTATTCGCATGAAAGGAGCAATATGTTTTTCTTACTCTTATTTATATGTCTTGCACCATGTAATAAATGACTCTGATATTGTGGCATGAATGGATGACTATGCTGCCTATCATGTCTATCACATCTCTAAATGGCAACAACATCAATCTTAAACCAAACAAATGCTTTGCAATTTGTTTGAAAGCTTGTTCTTTCATGACTACATTCAGTCCCATTACTGTGTTTTTCTCCAGCACAAGAACAACAAAACTCTTTTCCAAGGAAAGAACCATTAGCCCTCCGATGTAACTTACTTTTCCTCATGTCAAAACCATGACTAAGTGCAAGCTTCTTGTAACAAGCATAAGCTACATCATCACAACTAAAATCCATACTAGCCATAACAATGCTCTCAAATCCATTCTCTTCAGAATAACTCAAATGTGACATAAGCATAAGAACATATAATACCAGGAAAAAGAACATATACTTCTACACAAAGGAACATACAGTACTACATAGAGTAACATACACATTACACTAATGAACACATGTAACTACTGTATACGAGAACATACACAAAAAAAGAACAAAACTTAACACAAAGAAGACAATATAATTTTGAATCAAGGAACATAAGAAACATATATCACTAATGTTACAGCCCTTCAAGCGGGAAGCACATTTATGCCATATAAATTAATAAATCCCAAGTTTAATACCTCATTTTAAGTTCATTTAGCAAATTCAATCAAGTTAGTTAAGGGTTACTAGATTGCTAGAAGACTATGACATCAAAAGAAGTATAGGGGCAAAATGGTAAATTTGCATCCTGAAGTACCGGGCCAAGTCCTGAGAGTCAAAACATGTTTTAAAACCTAACTCTTGCTTAGCACCCAAGTATTTCATTAAGAGTTAGAGGTTTGAGCAAGTTTTGACCAAAGGTTACTGATAGCCAAAGGGCTACTACCCTTGGAGATTTCCGAGATTGGCCTGGTGAGTACTACCCTCGGGGAACACACATGACCAACCTTGGGAAATAGGGGAGCCCCCACCATCCTCGGCGTGGACACCACCCTACAATGGAAGGGCCAATGTCTCCGAGATCTTACCACCTAGCCAAAGACCACCTTCGGTAGGGACCTAGTGTCACGCCCCGGGAGTGCCCCTGGCCCATCTGGGCCCGATTATCAGATTAATGCAGCGAAAATTATCCATATAGAAGGGGCTTTATTAACTATTATGAGCACCTACGACGTGACTCCAGGATCTATTCTGGTACTAGCTTGTCAAATAATTACTTCCTAGGTGATGTTAGGGTGCTCTTTAGGTACAAGCTAGCACCTAATTGGAACTTCTAGCGTTCTATTCATGATTTTATCCTGCTTACATGCATACTTCATCACATGCATACTTTATTCCAATTCAACATAAGCTTCTCTTGTAATATCTTCACATGCTCATTTCATCCAAGCTACATATAGCCATACACTTAATCCACTAAGTGCATCAAATGTGTGTCCATCAAGTGTACTATTTCAATGCATGGCAACCAAGAAGCCCATATTCCATTTCAAGTTTGAAAACCATATTTCATATCCATGAGCATTCTGCCAAATCTAGTACACATAACACAATCATCCATCAAGACATTCCACCTGCATGAATTCAAGCATACTTCTTATATATTCATCCTTCAAAGTCATCAACATCATAAGTCATCATAATCATCCATCCAAAGCAAAATTCACCATCACAAGTTATCCAGAACTATGCCTATCCATAGAACAGCAAACAAGCATCACCTACTTGGAAAACATGCCAAGGAATGCTTTATGTCTAAGTTTATCCAAGTTCAAGTTTTACAGACCAAGTTCTCATAGCTACTTAATCTTTAACTCATATAAACATGGAACACAATCCACCTTATAGACTGTGTTCCCACAACTTCTAGACTCCATATCGTGCACTGGTAAGTCCACAACATTAGCTTAATCTACTAGCAATCTATACCACATAAGTCACTTTGAACATATGAATATATTGAGCAACATTATACACATACCCAACCCTTTAGCACATCATAAGGAGTACTCTGGTACTCTTCGCTTGATCTATCAAGCCATCCATTCCCTGAAAAGGTAGAGCAGGGCGGGTGAGTTATAAAACTCAATAAGAATCCCAGCGGCATCCAATGCCTAGTAAGGTAATTATCTAATGACTTTTTAGTCATTATATGGCTTCCAAAGCCTAACTTGTGCTAAGAATGTAATGGCAATTAATCCATGTTCCTGCAAAGGAAAACACTAAAACAAAGAAAACACAAGATATAACACAATAGCAATCATAATAATAATAATCTGGGCTAGCATGCGCAAACAATTTCAGAGAACCCCACAACTCAACACACACAACACTGTTCCTCGTAAACCGTCGGCATCACAAGCATTAGCATTTCCATAACACCATTCTTGGTCAACCATTTCTTTATTTTATACTGAGCTCATTAACTTGGGACCGAGTTGGCCAAACTCGATGCCATGACCCAAATGCTTGCATAATTACTCATGAGTAAACCATAGTTGCCCAGCAACAATACCTCACTTATTATGCACTTATGAGCCAAAATATCCAACTAAGAAAGTATCATGAGTCCTCACAAAAATAACAACCACTTAGCCCTAACATGCACACCTATGCTCACTTGGCTCTTTGACCATCACATAGGGGCACTAATACTCACAATGCAATGTCATCAAAAATATACCATGGAGAAAGTGAGTGTAGGGATTCTTACCAACAATTATGTAACCTTTTTGCTCATTGTCTTTGCCTTGCTTTGCTTTGTTTGTTGTTGTAACTTTTTCTTTGCCTTAATGGACCTATAAAGCCCAAAACACTAGCAAGTTAATCTCTTGCTTTTCATTAACCATGAGAACCATAATTTACCAAGAACTCTTGGTTTAACTTACTCAACCTCACTTAAAGAGGTAAGGCCCATAATTTAACCTTTCTTGGTTATTGTCCAAGTCTTTTGCCAATGTAGCCCATGTAGTCAATTGTAGCCCATTTTTGCCAATATCGCCAATGTTGCCCATTTAGTCAATGTAGGAGTTTAAGAACACCATGCTCAAGTGTTTAGTTCTGGAACATTTTCTGTAATGGTCATGGCCGAACATTGTCTTTACTCCTCTCTCAAGCTTTACTTGATTTTCAAGCTTTCTGGTACTTAAAAGCTTCACATTTACCAAGCACACTTGGTTTCCACTTAAGGACTTCAAGAACAATTGTTGACAAAATTTGTCCTTTACTTCTCTTTCCTCATTTTAGTCCCATTTTTCATTACGAACACTTATACCAGCAAGAACACTTGGTCTACATGCATCCACGAAAAATTGGCACTAAGGCCAAAAATACACTTCATTTCTTTCTTACATATTTTTGTTCCATATGCATCAAGGAACCCATTACTGTGAATAACTCATGGCTAAAATGCCAAGTCATAGAAACAACAATATGGCCGAATCTTTTATTGCTTCTATAGCTTATAAAATTTCTCTTTTTACATCCATCTTTTGGCCATTGTCCTGTATAATCATAAGAACTTCAATACTACCAAGAACACTTGGTTTTAAGCTCATGCACACCAAGAAACCATCTTGCCTGAAAATCCATCTTTGCTTTTCTTCCATCTTTGGTTTGTTTCCTTCCTTGGGATGACCATACAAGCTCCAACATACCAAGAACACTTAGAATAGAGCTTTATAATCCCATACACACACATGGACAAAAATCCATCTTTGTTCTTCTTGGAGTTCTGCCTGATTTCTTGCTTCTCATGGCTTGCAAATGCCATGCATGCCTTGAAGTCTTAAGTTGAGCTCAAGAACACTATGAACACACCATGGCCGAAACTTCAACTTGCTTTTCTAGCAAAAATCCAACATGGCTGAAACATTAGTAAGAAATAATCTAGCTCAAAAATTCATCAGAACGCCAAGAAACTTGGTTTTTACTTACAACCCCTCACAAAGAGCTAATGGCCGAAAATGAGCTTCACTTTTCCTTGGATTTCTTCTTGATTTCCTTGCTCCTCATGGCTAAAAAATGCCATGCATGTTCATGAGCTCTTGAGTTAAGCTCAGGAACACAAAATTTCCATATGGCCGAATCTTCAAGAGAGCATTTCTTGGACATCTTACTTGATTTCTTGCTCTAGATGGGTGTAGAAGCTTGAAATCACTAAGGAAAGGTGTTTGCGTGTGTGAGAATGGCTGATTTTAGCTATGGCCGAGAGGTACATGAAGAAGAAGAAGGTTAGAGCTTGAAGATGGCTCCATGGCCGGATATGAGAGGAGAGAGAGCTTGAGAGAGCTAATTGGCCTTGTTGAGTGTAATTGAGTGTGTTTGAATAGGAGGAGGAGTGATGGCCAGTTGTAGTATGTAAGTGGTGAGGGAGACAAAACAAATGGGGTGATTAAACAAATAGGAAAGTGGAGACAATAAACTAATCATAGTGGAGTTTGTAGTGGGAGACAAAGGATGGGTAATGTGATAGTTTAATGTGGAAGTGGGGGACATGGTGAGTGGGGGAATTTTAAATTGGTGAGTGGAGGTTGTAGTGGCCAAATTTTTTAATGGCATTTGGGGGATGGCCAGCCATGCATATAATTTCATGCAAAATGGCCAACTTCCTCATTTGGTCCGCCATCTTTCTTAATATGAGCAATTGAGTCCTCCCACAGAATTTTCCTTTATGCAATTGAGTCCCTCAACTTCAAATTCCACCATTTTCATCACCAATTCTCTTGGCCTTAGCCAAGTTTAATTCCAAGAGTGTGCAACACTTATTTATGCCCATTCCATAATTAATTCCATGTCTCCTCAATTTAATTGGACTAAGTTTCCAGATTAGGAAACCTTTTTATACCACTAATCCACTTAACCCGGGACTGAATCATTTATCACTTTCCTGGTATTACAACACTCCCCACCTTAAGAAATTTGGTCCTCCAAATTTCCTAGGAGTCCAAAATATATCATGCTCAGGTAGCCTGTTTATTACCAGAACACTGGTGGCATACCTTAATTTATCGATCAGTCTCCTTCTTGGCCATATAAGTACTCATCATTCTCCCTTTTAGTTTCAACTCACTCTGTTAACTCCAGGTTATAAATTGGAAATTCTCCTCATAAGGCTTTATCTGCCTTGATGCACAAGTTATGTCTTCTTTCCCTTTCATAAGACTCAGCCCATCCCATCAATAAATATTTGATACTTCTTAGGGTCTGGTAAAACCAGTATTGGGCTGCAGTCAATCTTTTCTTAAGTTCCTCATAGTCAGAGGTTGCTTCCATTCCAAGATAGCTTAATCTTATCGAGATCAATAGCTAAACTGTGCTCATTGATCATATGTCCGAGGATTTCAATTTTGCTTAGCCCAGAATTGGCACTTAGTTTGCCATACAACTGTTATTCCTTTTCAGGCTGGGCACCACTCTTGGGTGCTCCTTATGGGATTTTTCATCCTTTTGAGCACACCAATATGTCATCATTAGTGAGCCCAAATGGCATCACCGTGTACTCAAAGCGACCACTTCTAGTCCTGAAAGCTATCTTTAGAACATTTTCTTCCTCGATTCTCAGCTGGAAATATCCAGGTTCGAGGTTTATCTTTCTTTTCATAGAAGTATAGATACTTTCCAGGTAAATGTTCCTGGCCTTAAGAAATCTTTCTCAAGCAACTTACCGAGCTGCTTTCTTAACTTCTTGAAATAATGGAGTTAATAAATACTGGTGCAGCTCCTGGCACCGATATGATTTCAAACTCATCTTGGGACTTAATCATCTGCAGGGAAGGTTGAGGAATACTTCAATGAATTCCCTTGATATGGGTATTCTACCTAGCTGTACTCATACTTCAGCTTTTTTTCATCCTTAGGTAATCACCTTCTTTATGAACATGGGTTTGTGCTTCAGCACCCTTAAATGATCCTTCGGGACTAACCCAGGAAAATTTCCATCATCAATTCCATTCTTTCCTGTCTTCCCCTGCTAGGTCCTGGTACTTGTAACCTGGCATTTAGCTCATTAGCCAAACTATGCTCATTTTGAGCAACCTGTCTCTCTGGTTCTTTCCCACCATTGCCATTTCTGGGATGGGTAACAACATTATCCTCTAATTCATTCCCACCATTGCCATTTTTGGGATGGGCAGCAGTATTATCTACCATCAAATTAATTCCTGGTATTTCTAACCAAGCGCACTTCAGTGCATATTTCTGTCATTCATCAATTCATTCCCTTGACTAACTTGGCAGTTTCCATAGACAATAAAGCACTAGTATCAATTTAAAGCTGATATTTCATACCTGTCAAATAAAATGTTACCTGTCAGGGTCTTTCTAACCCAATCCTGATCTAGTCCATTTCTTCATCAGCATCTTCAGCTCCTTTGACTTCATGGGCCTCTTGTGCTTTCCTTGAAGTCTCAATTTGGAGTACTCTTCCAGTATCCTTAATTTGTCTCGTCCTGCTCTAGGCATACTAAGGTCTTGATCCATGGACTGGAAATGTGCACTGGTGGAGGTATAGCTAGCCTCTCCATGCCTTTATTCTAATGCACATTAGGGCAATGACCCTTTCTCAATAGAGGTGGAGGTGTGTCTAGCTTCTTCATAGCATTTTGCCTTCTGTTACTAAACCTTTCGGGGTCCTCCGTCCTTCTTTCTTGGCAGGTCACTGCCTTACCCAGTGATTCAACATTCTGGGTACAGTACTTAATACAACCTTCCATGAATCTGTAGTATGGCTTATCGCCATGAAGTCTTCCTTAAGCCTCACATGAAAATCTGTAGCGAGCTCAAGAAGGCAGTTCTTTTCTCTGTTGTTATCCTTTTCTTGGCTAGTGTGCCAAGTTTTGACCATCTATTTTTCTGGAAACCTTTCTTCTTTCTTATTTCTTCTCTTACTTTTTCTTGGCTCATATGCCAAGCTTTCACTTTCTCTGCTTAGCTGGCTTTTGCAGTCTGCTACTATTTCCAGGTCCACTCATGGGTTGTTCCTGAAATTGTTACTCTAGGGCCATGGCCTTTGGAGAAACTTCTTGGCCTTAGCTATTCTCTAGTCTCATGATCGAGAATACCTAATGAGATCACTGAATCTCTGCTCATGCTCCAACACTGAGAGCTGCTTCAGCTCAAACAGGTAAGCTCAACCTGGTTCTATTTCTTCAGTAATGCACTGTGAGTACTGCTGCTGAAATACTTGCTGCCATTTAGCCTGTCTGACTGCCCCTCTTTCTGTGAATGGGCCGCCTAGCATTTTGCTAGCATACATCCTGTGGAAAGTGCAGTCCACTATAACTCAGCATTTCTTTCCATCTGAAGGTTGCTAATAAGATTCTCAAAGACTCTTTCCAATCTATATCAGCCAGTATTCTGCCTCATCTGGGTCACAACTGCCTCATCTCTTATCCTCTTCTGTGATTGCCCTTTCGGGGGTCCATTTTCACTACCAGGTACGTTCCTGATTTGTTCCTTGAACAATTGCTCCAATGCCAGGGTATTCTGCATCATAGAGTATTAGTCCCTAGCTCGAACTGCTCTGAGAATCTGTCTCAACTTATATCTCAGGCATATCAGAGTTCTCTTTGTTTACAGCTGCTTCTGCTTCTTATACTATGAAGCATATTTGATTCAATAACTGGATCAAGTACTTGTAACTTCTTGTTTGGCTCTTAGGCTAAACTAGGCTCATTGGCATCTGTCTGTATCTCAGGTACTTTTGTATGCATACTATCTTTAGGATGGACTGTCATATCTTCTGCTTGCCTTAGGGATTCTCTTTCCCTGCTCCCATCTGTTATGGGCTTTCCTGTATTTTCAGTATCTGGCCTCCCTTTCGGGTATGTCCTTAAATTTCTTCATGTACAGCTTCTCTGTTTCTGAACTTTCTTCTTTCATCATCATTATTAGCACCAGTTCCACCGGTTTGGTCTTGCAGCACATATTCTCTTTCTGGTCTTCTTTTGATTACTGACTCTCTTTACTGCCCAGCAAGTTCTGGGATTTATACCTAACTTCTTGTCATGGTCTGAATGCTCAATTGCTGGCATGTACTCCTACATTGCTTCCAATTTTCCTCTGGGTATCAAGACCCAGTAATATTTGGCTTAATGGCTGAACTTTTCCTTTGGGTATCAAGACCCAGTAATACTTGGCTTAATGGCTCAACTGTTCCCTTGGCTATCAAGACCCAGTAATATTTGGCTTAATGGCTCAACAGCCCGAACTTGGACTTCTGGCACAAAGCCAGTATACTCCTTCCTATCTGAGGAAGTTTCATTTTCATTTTGGGCCTCTGTTCATTTCTGGTTCTCATCCTATTCACAACAACAAAGCAAAGCACAATACACATATATGCTCAATAATTCATAAGTGACACAACCTAGTGGACTTAACCTATGTAGGAACAAGTCTATACTATAACAATCAATGACCAAAACAATGGTCCCTTCAAACAATCCATGCTCTGATACCAAGCTATCATGCCCAGGGACTGCCCCTGGCCCATCTGGGCCTGATTATCAGATTAATGTAGCAGAAGTTATTCATACAGAAGGGGCTTTATTAACTATTATGAGCACCTATGGCGTGCCTCCAGGATCTATTCTGGTACTAGCTTGTCAAATAATTACTTCCCACGTGATGTTAGGGTGCTCTTTAGGTACAAGCTAGCAACTAAGTAGAATTTCTAGTGTTCCATTCATGATTTTATCCTGCTTACATGCATACTTCATCACATGCATACTTTATTCCAATTCAACATAAGCTTCTCCTGTAATATCTTCACATGCTCATTTCATCCAAGCTACATATAGCCATACACTTAATCCACTAAGTGCATCAAATGTGTGTCCATCAAGTGTACTATTTCAATGCATGGCAACCAAGAAGCCCATATTCCATTTTAAGTTTGAAAACCATATTTCATATCCATGAGCATTCTGCCAAATCTAGTACACATAACACAATCATCCATCAAGACATTCCACCTGCATGAATTCAAGCATACTTCTCATATATTCATCCTTTAAAGTCATCAACATCATAAGTCATCATAATCATCCATCTAAAGCAAAATTCACCATCACAAGTTATCCAGAACTATGCCTATCCATAGAATAGCAAACAAGCATCACCTACTTGGAAAACATGCCAAGGAATGCTTTATGTCTAAGTTTATCCAAGTTCAAGTTTTACAGACCAAGTTCTCATAGCTACTTAATCTTTAACTCATATAAACATGGAACACAATCCACCTTATAGACCTTGTTCCCACAACTTCTGGACTCCATATCCCGCAAAGGTAAGTCCACAACATTAGCTTCATCCACAAGCAATCTATACCACATAAGTCACTTTGAACATATGAATATATTGAGCAACACTATACACATAACCCAACCCTTTAGTACATCATAAGGAGTACTCTGGTACTCTTCACTTGATCTATCAAGCCATCCATTCCCTGAAAAGGTAGACTAGGGCGGGTGAGTTATAAAACTCAATAAGAATCCCAGTGGTATCCAATGCCTAATGAGGTAATTATCTCATGACTTTCTTAGTCATTATACGGCTTTCAAAGCCTAACTTGTGCCAAGAATATAATGGCAATTAATCCATGTTCCTGCAAAGGAAAACACTAAAACAAAGAAAACACAAGATATAACATAATAGCAATAATAATAATAATAATCGGGGCCAGCATGCGCAAACAATTTCAGAGAAGCACACAACTCAACACACACAACACTGTTCCTCGTAAACCGTGGGCATCACAAGCATTAGCATTTCCATAACACCATTCCTGGTCGACCATTTCTTTATTTTATACTGAGCTCATTAACTTGGGACCGAGTTGGCCAAACTCGATGCCAAGACCTAAATGCTTGCATAATTACTCATGAGTAAAACATAGTTGCCCAGCAACAATACCCCACCCATTATGCACTTATGTGCCCAAATATCCAACTAAGAAAGTATCATCAGTCCTTACAAAAAGTAACAACCACTTAGCCCTGACATGAACACCTATGCTCACTTGGCTCTTTGACCATCACATAGGGGCACTAATACTCACAATGCAATGTCATCAAAAATATACCATGGAGAAAGTGAGTGTAGGGATTCTTACCAACATTTGTGTAACCTTTTTGCTCATTATCTTTGCCTTGCTTTGCTTTGTTTGTTGTTGTAACTTTTTCTTTGCCTTAATGGACCTATAAAGCCCAAAACACTAGCAAGTTAATCTCTTGCTTTTCATTAACCGTGAGAACCATAATTTACCAAGAACTCTTGGTTTAACTTACTCAACCTCATTTAAAGGGGTAAGGCCCATAATTTAACCTTTCTTGGTTATTGTCCAAGTCTTTTTCCAATGTAGCCCATGTAGTCAATTGTATCCCATTTTTTTCCAATATCGCCAATGTTGCCCGTTTAGCAAATGTAGGAGTTTAAGAACACTATGCTCAAGTGTTTAGTTCTGGAACTTTTTCTATAATGGTCATGGCCGAACATTGTCTTTGCTTCTCTCTGAAGCTTTACTTGATTTTCAAGCTTTCTTGTACTTAAAAGCTTCACATTTACCAAGCACACTTGGTTTCCACTTAAGGACTTCAAGAACAATTGTTGATAGATTTGTCCTTTACTTCTCTTTTCTCATTTTAGTCCCATTTTTCATTAGGAACACTTATACCACCAAGAACACTTGGTCTACATGTATCCACCAAAAATTGGCACTAAGGCCGAAAATACTCTTCATTTCTTTCTTACATATTTTTGTTCCACATGCATCAAGGAACCCATTCCTGTGAATAACTCATGGCTAAAATGCCAAGTCACAGAAACAACAATATGGCCAAATCTTTTATTGCTTCTATAGCTTACAAAATTTTTCTGACTTAAATACTACCAAGAACACTTGGTTTTATGCTCATGCACACCAAGAAACCAACTTGCCCGAAAATCCATCTTTGCTTTTCTTCCATCCTTGGTTTGTTTCCTTCCTTGGGATGACCATACAAGCTCCAACATACCAAGAACACTTGGAATAGAGCTTTATAATGCCATGGACACACATGGCCAAAAATCCATCTTTGTTCTTCTTGGAGTTCTCCTTGATTTCTTGCTTCTCATGGATTGGAAATGCCATACATGCCTTGAACTCTTAAGTTGAGCTCAAGAATACTATGAAAACACCATGGCCAAAACTTCAACTTGATTTTCTAGCAAAAATCCAACATGGCCGAAACATTAGTAAGCATTAATCTAGCTCAAAAATTCATCAAAACACCAAGAAACTTGGTTTTTAGTTACAACCCCTCACAAAGAGGTAATGGCCGAAAATGAGCTTCACTTTTCCTTGGAGTTCTTCTTGATTTCATTGCTCCTCATGGCTAAAATATGCCATGAATGTTCATGAGCTCTTGAGTTGATCTGGAGAACACAAAATCTCCATATGGCCGAATCTTTAAGAGAGCATTTCTTGGACATCTTGCTTGATTTCTTGCTCTAGATGGGTTGAGAAGCTTAAAATCACTAAGGGAATGTGTTTGCATGTGTGAGAATGGGTGATTTTAGCTATGGCCAAGAGGTACATGAAGAAGAAGAAGGTTGGAGCTTGAAGACGGCTCCATGGCCGGATATGAGAGGAGAGAGAGCTTGAGAGAGCTAATTTGGCTTGTTGAGTGTAATTGAGTGTGGTTGAATGGGAGGGGGAGTGATGGCCGGTTGTAGTATGTAAGTGGGGAGGGAGACAAAAACAAATGGAGTGATTAAACAAATGGGAAAGTGGAGACAATAAACTAATCATAGTGGAGTTTATAGTGGGAGACAAAGGAAAGGTAATGTAATAGTTTAATGTGGAAGTAGGGGACATGGTGAGTGGGGGAATTTTAAATTGGTGAGTGGAGGTTGTAGTGGCCAAATTTTTTAATGGCATTGAGGGGATGGCTAGCCATGCATATAATTTCATGCAAAATGGCCAAATTCCTCATTTGGTCCCCCATCTTTCTTAATATGAGCAATTGAGTCCTCCCATAGAATTTTCCTTTGTGCAATTGAGTTCCTCAACTTCAAATTCCACCATTTTCATCACCAACTCTTTTGGCCTTAGCCAAGTTTAATTCCGAGAGTGTCCAACACTCATTTATGCCCATTCCATAATTAATTCCATGTCTCCTCAATTTAATTGAACTAAGTTTCCAGATTAGGAAACCTTTTTATACCACTATTCAACTTAACCCGGGACTTAATCATTTATCTCTTTCCAGGTATTACACCTAGTCCCAACCTCAACTACCCTCGGTAAGTGGTTGGACTAACCTCAAAAAGGCATAAACAAGCACCCTTGGATGGGCAGCCCACCAACTTCGAGAGTTTATATCCCCGCCTACGGCAAGGGAGAGCATCTCCTGAAAGTGCCTCATTTTGCCGAAGGACCTCTGCTAGCAACACTGGATGGTAATGTCGGACCGAAGGAGACCTCCTGCGCTAAAAGAGTCTCAGACACCGAAGGGGTCTTGCTTCCCAAAGAGGTCTTGCGGAGACACACCAAAAATGGTATGGAGCCTCTGACATAGAGACTTCGCACATGCCCCTAACCTCTGGCCAGAGCGGCCTACGGCCAGCTGGAGATACCTATCTCCGAAGGTACGGACCATATTCGACCGTACACATGTCATGATCTGAGTGGGCTGTGTCAAACAGCCTCCTCCCTATGCCCTCCTATAAATGCTTGGGAATGGCCTTGGTAAGAACAGAGAACTCTATATACTATTTACTCCCCACTCTCTACTCCTTACTCCCCAAATACTGACTTGGGTGTCGAAGGCTCCTCAGCCGAAAACACATTATGGGGAGTCTCTAACCCTCGCTCTTCTAAGTCTTGTAGCCACCCTGATATTAGAAGTCTCTCATTCAGATGCCTTTATACCAGAAGTCCCTACTTCAGGTCAGTATGTCACATAACAAGGATGTCACCGGGCATCATTTGGCACTGTCTGTGGGAACTCACTCCCAGGTCGCCATCGTTGAGACTCGATGTTCTAAGGACAAGGGACTCCCGAAGTCCCCGTCCGTGTTAGAAACTCAACCGGCAATTGAACAACCCGCCGTAGGGACTTCTTTGCCTGAGGACCAACGTCCTCTAACAGTCACGATGAGCTTCTTGTGTGACTTTCAGCGCTCTGTTGTGGCTGATATGACATAATGGCTTGACCAAATGTGGTCTCTACCACCTTCGGGCCGAAGGGCCTCTTCACCACCTGCCCGCCGAGAGAGAAGTCCTAATTCTACTCACTGGAGTTCAGGAAGAGAAGACTTCAATGATGAGTCCTCAATAGAGGACGAAACCCCTAGAAGACATCATGCTGGAGAAATGGCATCAAAAGGGCCCAAAACCTCCCACCGGCGGAGTTCATCATCGAATGGGAAGTCACAATCACCTAGCTAATGGAGTTACTCCCCAAAAAGGAGACATCGCTCTCAATTGCCGAAGGCCACCAAGCAATGAGAAGAGACTAGTACTACTGCCCTCATGGAGAAGATCCTAGAAAAGCTAGAAAAAGTAGAAAGGTAGATTTTTCAGAAGCCTATCTAGTCAAGGCTATCGGAGACCTTCACCGGAGAAGAGTCACCCTTCATCTGTGCAATAGTAGAGGCACCCATGCCAACTAACTTCCGAGTACCATGCTTGGAAACATATGATGGGCGTAGTGACCCCTAAGCTCACCTAATGAAGTATAGATGCAGCATGGTGTTGCATGGTGCTGATGATGCCACCCTGTGCAAGTGCTTTGACGTTACTCTCTCCGGGCCAGCGACTGCTTGGTATAACTCACTGGCCCCTGGAACGATAATGGGTTTCTAAGAGTTATCAGCCACATTCACGCAACGGTTCCTTGGAAGCAGACCAATGGCGAAGATGACACAACCGCCCATGCCCCTGCCCAGGAAGCCCTGTGAGAGTTAGTCTCACGGTGGATTGCAATTGGCTAGTTGTATATCTATGCGGATTAAATCCCATGATACTAGTTGATTAACCTAGAATATGCATATTCTTCATGCTTTGATTTGGTTTATTAAAACCATAAAATGTTAAAACATTAACTTGGCCAAGTAATTTCTACACAAAGTAAGTACAAATAGCCAAAGCATACAAAAAATCAACATTTGTGTGAGTTTACTACACATAACTACTCGTGAGAACATTCATACATAAAAAGTAGACTAATGCCCTCACCCAAGAGTAATCTTATAGTCGAGGACTCCTTATAACATAGACTATGGAGGCAACTAAAAGTACTATATAAATACAAGACTCTACTGAGATCTCTTTAACCTAACTCCCACCTTGGATACACGTCCCAATGGCGAGTCTCCAAAAGTCCTTGCCAAGCGCTACTAGGCTCTGCAGCCAAAGGAAGATACCAGTTAGTACTGTTACTTGAGCAACAAGCCAACTAAATACTTATGTAGACTAGAATCACAAGGATTCTCAATGTCGTACCTGTACACACAAAAGAGTACTACTGTGATAATCGTCAACAATTCCCGGTCCAGCAACTTCAGTCTTTACATAACAAAACCAGGGAGTGAGAATTTGATAATTCTCAGTAAGGGATCTTCAATGTACCTGCAAGAAAATTACTAGGACTCTTGTTGCGAGCTCACATAGCATGACGGTCTATTATATGCACATATAACTATGCCATAAGACCTCTTCTCAAGTAGTCCCCCTCACGATGCATCACTCCGTGCCTAGTGAGTTCTGATAACTAACCCGCTCCTAGTAAGCTGAAGCTTATTGGATGCAATCATGTAACCTTCCTATAGCCGTTATGCTGGGGAATTATGGTGGAACTTTGTAGACTAGGCCACAAGGCCTTGTTGTTGTAGACTATATGAACAAGGTTTCGCCTTGTGACGTCGTGGCTACAGTACGGCTAGGCCGACAAGGGTTCTAAACCTCTCACTTGAGCTAGTGGTAGCTAAATATGTTCATTTACAACATAATTTCCTTACTTGTTGCACAAGCAACCATTATACCTCAAAAAAATCAAGGAAATTCCTACTTTTTGTGGGACTTTTGGAAGTCTCGGAGTACCCCCGGAATCCTTAGACCCCTAGGTACGCTAAGAACCTTCCTAGGTCTCACTTGGATCACTTGAGCAAAATATGAAAATTTCAGCACTTTTGTCTGTGGCGACGCGTCGCCACAGTTGGTAACATTCGGAGACACTTTCGCTGGATTGGCGATGCGTCACTGGGGTCGACCTGTAATTGGCGACGCGTTGCCAATCTGCAGAAATGCAGAAATTGGTGCATTTTGCTGCTATGAACTTTGGACGATTCGGACATATACCAAACATGCATGGAATGCCTCCAAATTTCATACACACATAGCACATGTTGCATAGAACATAACCAATTATCAAAAGCTAAGCTATGATGTCTTGTAATATCAATCGAATCCTCCCAATTCCTTTAGTCCACCACAATTCAACCAAAACATTTAACTAATGCCATAGCTAAAACTACTCAAATTCTTCAAGCAAACTCAAGCTAATGTCATTCAATGAACTGAAAAACATATCTCCCTTACCTCAACTCCAAGTAAGAAGCAAGAATAAATCCCATTTTCGTTCAACCAAGCTCACCAAAGTTCTACACAAGTTTCAATCCAAAAACAAAACACTAACCATCAAAACTTCATTCTCTAATCAAAACCCAAGCTCCAAACCAAGTAAATAGCATGAATTCAATCAAGAACACATTCCTTACCTCGTTTAAAAATAGGAGATGAGGAAAAATGCCCTTCCAAGCTTCAAAATCATGGTTTTAAGCTTGAAATTGGCTCCTCCAAGCTTATATACTTTGAATTGCACCTCTTGGCACCAAAAACTCTTGATTCCAAGCTCAATTTGAGAGAAAAATGAGGGTGAGAATGCTGGAAACGGGATTATGGCAGCCATAGTCCCACTTTCCCTTCTTAAACCATCACCTAACCCAAAGGCCATCAAAGTATTAAGCTTGTTACAATTAAGCCCCCCATCTTTGTAACTTAGTATTTCTTGATTAAATCCTTGTCTATTTTCAAGTTTGAGTTAAGGTTGAAAGTTAAGTTATAAAAATTCATTTTAAAACACTCGGGACTCATCCCGGCTATTCAGGATGCAAAATTACCATTTTGTCCCTGAATTTTGTTCAGTGCTTTATTCTTCTCGGAACTTAGTGAACTTTGCTAAACTTCTCTATTCTTGCTATGTAAACTTGAATTAAGGTTCTAAACTTAATTTAAAACACTTTACCTTCTTTAATTGCGCCTCCCACTAGAAGGGCCATAACATTCTCCCCTCCTTCTTGAATTTGGTCTCCCAAATTTCGTTGCAACTCTGGAGAACTACCAGGATACCTTTTCAGCATATCCTACTCCGTCTTCTAGGTAGCTTCCTCCTCACTATGGTTAGACCGAAGGATTTTAACCATCAGAATCCACTTAGTCTACAATTTCTTGACTTGCCCATCAAGTATTTGAACAGGTTTCTCCTCGTAGGTCAAGTTTTCCTGAATGGGTATCACTGAAGGATTTACTACCTGTCCCGGTTCCACTGTGCATTTTCTGAGTAAACTAACGTGAAATACGTTATGCACTTGAGATAGGTTAGGTGGTAATGCTAACCGATAAGCAACTTTCCCTACCTTCTCCAACACTTCATAAGGTCCAATATATCTAGGAGCTAACTTGCCCCTTTGCCCAAAACGGCTAACTCCTTTCATGGGTGACACTTTCAGAAGTACTTTATCCCCAACTTCAAAACCCAAGGCTCTTCTCTTCAAATTTGCATACTTGGTCTACCTATCATTGGCTGTCTTAATCTGTTGCTGGATTAACTTAATCTTAGCTATAGTGTCAACAATGATTTCAGGTCCAATAACTACCTTGTCTGCCGGATCTGCCCAACGATGAGGTGTCATACATCGCCTCCCATACAAAGCTTTATAGGGTGCCATTCCAATAACAGTTTGATGACTATTATTATAAGCAAATTCGATCAGTGGTAAATGCTGATCCTAATCACCTTTAAAATCAATAGCGCACATCCATAGCATATCCTCCTGGTATCCCATGGAGTCTCACAATCTCCTTAAGATATAATTTGATCTAGTATCCCATGGAGCCTCACTATCTCCTTAAGATGCAACTGAGCCAACCTCTCTAATGTGTACGTGATTATGATATGTATGAAATGTGCCGATTTCGTCAGCCTGTCAACCACTCCCCATATAGCATCATGCTGACTCCGGGTATTCGGCAACCCCACTAGGAAATCCATAGTAACGGATCCCCACTTCCTCACTAGCAAAGGTAAACTCTGAAGTATGCCTGCTAGTTTATGATGTTCAGCTTTAACCATCTGACATGTCAAACACTTTGCCACATGTCCTCTTACATCCCTTTTCAGTCCTGGCCACCAGAAATGTGTCTTCAGATCTTGATACATCTTACTAACACTAGGGTGAATATTCAAAGTACTACTATGTGCCTCCTGTGGGACTTGCTTCCTAAGTCCATCAACATTCGGTACATAGAGACGATCTCTATAATGCAATATTCCATCCTTGTATCTGAATTCCTTCCTCATAGTGCCAAGCTTCGCTTATCCTGAAATTTTCTGTAGCAATGAATCTTTCATCTGAGCTTCTTTAACTCTGACTAACCAAGCTAACTGGACTTCCAAAACGTAGACTAGGGATTTTTCTCGACTTTGCCATAATTCATGCAAAGCTAAGAAACAGTCCCTCAATACTCCTTCAAAGGAGTCTGTAGCCTGATCCTTAGATAAGATCACTCCCGTGTACTTTCAACTCAATGCATCTGCTATCACATTTCCCTTTCCCATACAGTACTCAATCGAACAGTCATAATCCTTTATGTATTCAATCCATCGCCGCTGTCTCATATTCAGATCCTTCTGGGTAAATAAATACTTCAAACTTCTATTATCGATGAAGATTCTGAATGACCTTCCCATCAAATAATGTCTCCACAACTTTAGTGCAAAAATCACTACTGCTAGCTCAAGATCATGAACAGGATAATTCAGTTCATTAGGCCTCAGCTGTCTCGAACCATAAAAAATCACCTGACTATCCTGTATCAATACACATCCCAGTCCTGAACCTGATGCATCAGTATAAACTGTAAAAGCTCTATTCGGATCTGGTAAGACAAGTATAGGTGCACTAGTCAATCTTCCCTTCAATTCCATAAAAGCTTCTTCACACTTCGGTGTCCACTCAAACTTCTGAGTCTTTTTGGTCAAGCTATCAAGGGTGTAGCTATCACAGACAAATTCTCTATAAAACGTCTGTAGTAACCTGCCAAACCCAAGAAACTCCTGACCTCTGTAACTGTAGTCGGTCTCTTCCACTCAACTACCGCTTGAACTTTTTCAGGATCAACTGACAAACCCTAAGCACTAATGATATGCCCCAAAAACTGGATCCTCTCGAACCAAAACTCACACTTAGACAACTTTGCATAGTACTGATTATCCTTCAGCACTTGCAAAACTGTTCCAAGGTGCTTCTCATGCTTTGATGTAGACTGTGAATATACCAAAATATCATCAATGAAGACTTCAACAAACTGATCCAAAAATGGCTTAAAGATCCGATTCATGGCTTCCATAAATACTGCTGGAGCATTCGTCAAACCAAAAGGCATAACTGTATATTCATAGTGTCCATACCTCATCCTGAAAGCAGTTCTCGGAATATCTTCCTCCTTAACTCTGATCTAAAAATACCCAGACCGAAGATCAATTCTGGAAAACACCCTTGCTCCCCTAAGTCTATCAAATAGATCATCAATTCTAGGAAGCGGATATTTATTCTTGATTGTCACTGCATTCAACTTCCTATAATCAATGCACAATCTGAAAGTTCCATCTTTATTCTTCATAAATAACATCGGAGCTCCCAACGGTGATACACTAGGTCTTATAAAACCTTTCCGTAGCTGTTCCTCCAACTGCTTCTTTAATTCATCCATCTCAGGAGCTGACATCCTATATGGTGGTATGGAAATAGGTTCAACCCCTGGCTCCAGATGGATTGCAAACTCAGTATCCCTCTTTGGTGGTAACCCAGGTAGCTCTACTGGAAACACCTCAGGAAACTGATTAGCTACAGGAACTTTCTAAAGTTCCTCCTTTATAGCCACTCTATTCAACGCATAATACTCTTTTTCACTAATTATGGGGATCGTATCTATAAGTCTAAGGTGTAAACTCCTAGCACTAGATGCCAACCCTCCTGTGCAAGTCACTCTTGCTCCTTAAGCATTAGTAATGTCTACTGAGTGATTCACACAATCAATTTGTGCCTTATGCTTACTTAACCAATCCATTCCCAACACTAGGTCATAAGACCTCAATTCTATCACCCATAACTCGCAGCAGAAATCATGGTCACCTAACTGCAAGGGATACCTAGTAACCACTTCATTGGTCACAATAAAACCCCTTCCTGTAGTCCTGATAAGTCTCAACTCACCTGAGATTTCTCACTGCAATTTAAACTTATCTACCAAGGCAGAAGATATCACTGATAGAGTAGCTACCATATCAAAAAGCACTCTAACACTATCATTCTGAAAAGTAAAATTACCTCGAACGGCGGCTGGTTCTCTGGCCACTTGACTCGTCAGGGTGAAAACCCTTGGTTCAGTTACTGCTACGGCTACACCAGGCCGATTCCCTTTGGCAAGGGGTACAGGGGGTAAATCCCGAGGCGGACCTGACATCGGTCGAGCCCTTGGGCATTCTCTAGCCCAATGTCCTCTCTAACCACAGATATTACAAGCATCTATCCCCAAAGTACATGGTCTTCCACCAAGAAACTATCTGCACCTAGGACATAATCCTGTCTTTCTTCTCTTGGATGGACCTTGGTTCTCCACCATTGGTCGCTTCCCGGCACTTTTTCCTAAGTTCGCTGATCCAGCCTCCACCTTTTTATTAGATGTCATGGAATCCTCAAATTCCTTTTCCAAGGCCAACACATTCTGAACCACATGACGATAGCTCCTAATATCCACTGTCGCCATATACATCCTGAGTACAGGTTTCAAACCCTGGAAAAGCTTCTTAGCTTTCAACTCATCATTGCCCAACATATACAGAGCATATCGGATAAGTGAATTGTAGCGCTGCTCATACTCCCGCACAGACATCTCTCCCTGTGTCAGATTCTCAAACTGAATCCTTCTCTGATCCTGTGCAGCTTCACTGATGTACTCCTGCCTGAACTTCTTCTCAAAGCCTGACCACTTGAGCACCTTTTTCTTGTGCTCTGGGTGAGTACCATTACTTTCCCTTAGCAACTCCATCACATCATCCCACCATAAGCTAGCTCTCCCTCCCAGAAAGAAGGGCACCAAAATCATCTTCTGCTCTGACTCATAACCACCACAAATGAAAAGTCTATTCATCCTGGACAACCAATCCTCTACTCTGTCAAGATCACTTGTCCCATCAAAGCTCGGTGGATCAAAAATCTTAAACTTCTCCAATAATCTCATTTGATGTGAAGTGTCTCCCCTCCTTGGAGCCTCCATCACCTCTGGTTCCTTTTCCTCCTCATGAACATGATCTCTACATCCATGCGCTCTAGGCACTTGGTGTTGCACAACATGCCTTTCCTGCTCGTGATGTAGGTCACCCTCTTCCTGGACAACATCTCTGTCCTCATAATCTCTGAACATCTCCGTCATAAGGGTGTTCAAACCCTGTGCCACTTGGGCCATAGTTTCTGTCAACCCCTGTAGTACCCTGGATATCTTATCCAGCCTTGCCACAACTGGGTCACTAGAACCCTCACTAGGTTCCCTAGTTCCCCTTGAAGCTCCTAACCTAGTGTCAACCATAGCAACTTGCAACCACAGCTAGACAACATTCCCCAGATGTTGGTCAGTACTAACTTCCTAGCACTTGGACTTTTCAATCTAGATCTCAGTCTTAGCCTCTAATATCTATGAAATGAGTCCTAAGCTCTAATACCAAAAAAACTGACACGACCGCCCGCGCCCCTACCCAGGAAGCCCTGTGAGAGTTGGTCTCACGGTGGATTGCAATTGGCTAGTTGTGTATGTGTGCAGATTAAATCTCATGATACTAGTTGATTAACCTAGAATATGCAATATGCATGCTCTTCATGCTTTGACTTGGTTTATTAAAACCATAAAACATTAAAACATTAACTTGGCCAAGAAATTTCTACACAAAATAAGTACAAATAGCCAAAGCATACAAAAAATCAACATTTGTGTGAGTTTACTACACATAAAAACTTGTGAGAACATTCATACATAAAAAGTAGACTAATGCCCTCACCCAAAAGCAATCTTAGAGTCGAGGACTCCTTATAACATAGACTATGGAGGCAACTAAAAGTACTATATACATACAAGACTCTACTAAGAACTCTGTAACCTAACTCTCACCTTGGATACACGTCCCAGTGCCGAGTCTCCAAAAGTCCTTGCCAAGTGCTACTAGGCTCTGCAGCCAAAGGAATATACTAGTTAATACTGTTACTTGACCAACAAGCCAACTAAATACTTATGTAGACTAGAATCACAAGGATTCTCAACGTCGTACCTATACATACAAAAGAGTACTAGCGCGATAATCCTCAATGATTACCCGGTCTAGCAACTTCAGTCTCCGCATAACAAAACCAGGGAGTGAGAATCCGATAATTCTCAGTAAGGGATCTTCAATGTACCTGCAAGAAAATTACTAGGACTCTTGCTGCGAACTCACATAGCATGACGGTCTATTATATGCACATATAACTAGGCCATAAGACCTCTCCTCAAGTAGTCCTCCTGACGATGCATCACTCCATGCCTAGCAAGTTCTGATCACTAACCCACTCCTAGCAAGCCAAAGCTTACTGGATGCAATCATGTAACCTTCCCATAGCCGTTATGCAGGGGAATTATGGTGGAACTTTGTAGACTAGGCCACAAGGCCTCGTTGTTGTAGACTAGATGAATAAGGTTTCTCCTTGTGACCTCGTGGCTACAGCACGGCTAGGCCGACAAGGGTTCTAAACCTCTCACCTGAGCTAGTGGTAGCTAATTATGTTCATTTACAACATAGTTTCCTTACTTGTTGCACAAGCAACCATTATACCTCACAAAACTCAAGGAAACTCCTACTTTTTGAGGGACTTTTGGAAGTTTCGGAGTACCCCCGGCATCCTTAGACCCCTAGGTATGCTAAGAACCTTCCTAGGTCTCACTTGGATCACTCAAGCTTATATACTTTGAATTGCACCTCTTGGCACCAAAAACTCTTGATTCCAAGCTCAATTTGAGAGAAAAATGAGGGTGAGAATGCTGGAAACGGGATTATGGCAGCCATAGTCCCACTTTCCCTTCTTAAACCATCACCTAACCCAAAGTCCATCAAAGTATTAAGCTTGTTACAATTAAGCCCCCCATCTTTGTAACTTAGTATTTCTTGATTAAATCCTTGTCTATTTTTCAAGTTTGAGTTAAGGTTGAAACTTAAGTTATAAAAATTCATTTTAAAACACTCGGGACTCATCCCGGCTATTCAGGATGCAAAATTACCATTTTGCCCCTAAATTTCATTCAGTGCTTTATTCTTCCCGGAACTTAGTGAACTTTGATAAACTTCTCTATTCTTGCTATGTAAACTTGAATTAAGGTTCTAAACTTAATTTAAAACACTGTACCTTCTTCAATTGCGCCTCCCATTAGAAGGGGCGTAACAGAAGATGCCTATCCAGATCTTCGACATAGTGCAAAGGATTGGAGAAACCATTCATGACTATGTCGGGAGGTTTAATAGGGAAGCCCTGAGTGTGCCTGACTTCCGCCCTAAAATTCGCATGATCGACATGATCAGGGGACTTCGGAGAGAGTCACGACTCTTCTACAAGTTCTCCAAAGATCCCTCGGACACCTTCGGTGAATTATACCAGAGGCAGGAACAACACATGACGGCTGAGGAACTAAGGATGGGAGGGCTAAGGTCTGACAACATTCATTCCGAAGGACAGAACCACCAACCTCGATACCCAACCGAGGTTGGAGGAAGACCTCGAAAACAAAGGGGGAAGAAACCGATGACGTTCACTCCCTTAAACACCACAGGAGAAAACAAACTATTGGCTTTGGAGAGGCAAGGGAGCCCCATCCAACATCCATAGATCATGACCTCAGAAAATAAGAAGAGCATGAAGAAGTTCTGCCAGTTCCATTGAGACCATGGGTATGACACTAAGGATTCCTTCCAGCTGAGGAAGTACATTGAGTCTTTGATTAAGCAGGGCCAACTTTGGCGATACCTACGGATGCCCTCCAAAATGGGCAGGAGGAAGGAGGAAAGAAAAGCAGAAGATGAGGACCATGATTCTGACCGACGTCAGAACCGAAGTCCTAGAAAGAATCCACTACCTTCAACAGGAGTGATTCAGACTATCACCACTGAGATACCCTTGGCCGAAAGGAAGAGAAAAATACAGGAAATCTCGATGATGGAGTTTGGTAACCAATCGAACAAGCTTATTCGAAAAGATGGGCCTACCGTGATGTTCCCTCATGACAACCCCTCCTAATCGTGGAAATGATAAGGAGTTAGGACGTCAAAATAGTGCTGATCGATGACGGTTCCAATGCCGATGTACTATTCTCCCACCTACTGCCGAACTTGGGCATCATAAAAGGCAACCTCAAACCTGTCACCTCCCCTACGTTCGGGGTAGGTCCATCCAAACTCCCTGTCCTCGGGTGGATCGACCTACCTCTGATGTTAAAAGGAACTTTAGTTCAGAGCAAGGAAGAGTTATTTGCCTGCACAATGACAAGGTTGATCATCATCAATGTTTTCTCTTCCTACAATGCCATCCTTGGAAGGTAGATGTAGGGGAATCTCCACATTCACCCAGATGTGAAGTACTTGACAGTCACCTTTGGCACGAAGGAAGGGGATGTGGGGATATTCATTAATCAAGCCAAAGTGAGGAAAGTCTTCGTAAAAGCTAGGCAAATCCCAAAGAAGATCCATGCACAGACTTCCAAAGAAAAGACCATGCTCGGAGAAGAGGCAATGGGGGAAGGAGTAGGTGACCTTAAAAAAATAGAAACAGAGGATGTAGAACTTGTCCCGAGCTGAAGTACCCGAGTAGGGACAAAACTGGCTAAAGGTGACAAGGGAAAGCTTGTATCTTTTCTGTTCATGAACAAAGATCTGTTTGCCTACTCTCCAAAGAACATGCCTGGGGTAGACCTTCGCATAATCCAACATAGCCTTAAAGTGCGCCCGAAGGTGAAGCCTGTTTGACAAAAAAAGTGAAGCCTCTCGGCACATAAGAACATCTTTATTAGAATCGAAGTCCAATGGTTAATAGAAGCGGGCATAATAAGATAAGTCAAGTACCTCGAATGGCTTAGCAACATTGTCATTGCTATGAAGGAAAGGAGTGATAAACTCTGAATGTGCATCGCTTCTGAAACGTAAATGATGCCTGACCTAAGGATTCATATCCCTTGCCACCAATAGATCAATTGGTGGACTCTACTGCCGAATATGGTTTGCTCGGCTTCCTTGATGCCTTTAGTGGATACTACCAAATTCGGATGGATCCCAAAGATGAGGAGAAAATAGCCTTCATTACCAAAGTCGGGACCTACTGCTATGTCAGAATGCCCTTCGGTCTGAAGAATGCAGGGGCCACGTACCAAAGGCTGATGAACAGGGTGTTTGACACCCAAATTGGGAAGAATATGGAAGCATATGTCAATGATGTGATAGTTAAGAACAAACTACCAAGTAGTCATATCTAGACTTAAAGGAAACATTCCACCAACTTCGGGAATTCAAAATCCGTCTTAACCCAGAGAAGTGCGTGTTTGGGGTGAATGAGGGCATGTTCCTTGGATTCATGGTATGGGAAAGAGGTATCAATGTCAACCCAGAAAAAGTTAAGGCCCTGCTAGGATTCTAAACTCCCACAACGACCAAGGACGTGCAAAGGCTGACTGGGAGAATCATTTCCCTCAGTAGATTCATCTCCAGATATGGGGATCGATGCTGACCGTTCTTCAAAGTCCTTACCAAAGCAGCAAAAAAGGAAGGTACCTTCAGATTTGAGGAACATCTTTGGGACAAAGACTACCAAAGGGCTTAGGATGAGCTCAAAAGCTACCTAACCCGTTTGCCAACACTTCAGCAGCCGAGGGAAAGAAAACCTCTCTTCCTTTACCTTGCCGTCAGCAAAGAAGCGGTGAGTTCAGTGCTTTTAAAGGAAGATAGGGAAAGGTAGTGGCCGGTATACTATATGAGTTAGTCCCTACACAGTGCTGAAGTTAGGTACCCTCTTCTACAAAAGGCCATCTATGCCTTAGTATTGGCAAGTAGAAGGTTGCAACCTTACTTCCAAGGACACCCTGTTACTATCCGAAGTAACCTACCTCTTCGGTACATAATAAGGAGGGTAGATCACTCGGGAAGACTCTCAAAGTGGTGTATTAAGCTTGGTGAGCATAACATCACTTTCGAGCCAATAAGGGCAATAAAGGCCCAAGCACTGGCAAACTTCATTGCCGAAGTGCCAAAGGCCGAGGATACCCCTAAGGAGCTCGGAAAGGATGAACCTAAGTGGACATTATTTGTTGATGGAACCTCTGGTTCTGAACATCAAGGAGCTGGAGTAATCCTCCATGGTCCCAAAGGTATAGAAGCCGTGAACACCATCAATTTCGGATTCAGTGTCACCAACAATGTCACTGAATATGAAGCCCTCATAGTAGGCTTACGTCTGGCAAAAAAAGTTGGTGTGAGAAATCTGAAGGCCCACAGTGATTCTCAGGTAGTAGTCCGACAGATGGTGGGGGACTATAGCGCAAAAGACCCAACCTTGGCAAAGTACCATGACCTTGTCAAAAAGCTCATCTAAGAGTTCAACATGGTACATATAGAAAATATACCTCATCGAGATAATGCGGAAGCAGACACTTTGGCCAAATTAAAGAAGTCCATGAAAGTACTATATCAGCCAAGCATAGCGGTATTGTGCGTAACAACCTCAAGCAGAGGGTGGAAAGATCCCATAAAGAAATACCTCATAACTTCAAAACTTCCCAAAGATTCTCTCAAAGCTACGAAAGTGTGAAAACGCTCGGGAAAATGCTTCCTGATTGGGGAAAAATCGTACCAACAAGGGTATGCAAGTCCGTTACAGAGGTGTGTTAGCAAAGAGGACATTAAAGCTGTCCTGAAATAAGTCCATGAGAAGGCTTGCGGTTCTCACATAGGAATTGATGCCCTGGCCGGAATACTACTTCAGTAGGGATATTTCTGGCCCGCCTTAAGGAGGGATGCGAGGCAGTTCATCCAGAAATGCGACAAATGCCAAAGACATGCACCTATCCAGAGACTACCTTCAGAAATGTTAACTTTGGCAAATTACCGTTGTCCCTTCGCCATTTGGGGTATTGACCTTATTGGACCTCTCCTAATAGCTCCAAGAGGAGTGCAGTTCTGCGTAGTCGCAGTAGATTATTCCACCAAGTAGACCGAGGCAAAGCCTTTAGCGGCAATTTCGGTGAATGACATATAGAGATTTTTCTGGAAGAACATCATATGTAGATTCGGCATACCGAGGGTAATGGTTGCTGATAATTGTTCCCAGTTTATCGATAAAGGTTTCCAAGAATTCATAGTCACCCTTGGGACAAAGTTGCACTTCGCCCCGGTGGCCCACCTTCAGAGCAATGGACAAGTTGAAGTGTCCAATAGAACAATAAAGGATGGCCTGAAGAAAAGCTTGAAGGAAGCAAAGGGAATATGGCCGGGAAAGCTTCCGAGCGTCCTATGGAGCTATCGAACAACCCCTAGAAGAGCCATGGGTGAGACGCCCTTCTCAGTTGTCTTCGGCGTAAAGGCCATTATCCCTATCAAGGTCGTAAAACCATTGGTCAGGATACAAGTGTTCAATGAAGAAGGGGACAACCTCGGTTTAAGAACCAAGTTGGACCTCATTGATGAGCACAAAGAGATGACCGAGCTCAGAAGAAAAGCTTTCCAGCAAAGAGTAGCCATCACTACCAACCTGCACATCAAGCGAAAGGGAATCAAGAAGGGGGACCTCATCCTCCGGAAAGCCAAACTTGAAGCGCAAAGACCATCTTACTGGGTACTTGAGGTGAATTGGGATGGACATTACTTTGTCCTCGAAGAGGTTTGGCCGGGAGTCTACAAGCTTGGTGACACTGAAGGTGGAGAATTAAAAAATACATGGCATCCAGATTCCTTGAAAATTCTATAATTAGAAATTTTTTCTAAGGAGAAGTTGTACAATTTTCACCAAAGGTGACTAACCGAACATCATGTAAAAACTGAACGAAGATTTCCAAAAATGCCTACGTGCAAGATTATACACATTTTTCGAAGGCATAATGATCAAACATGTTAGTCTCCAAAGGAGAAAATGAAACCGAACATGGTCACTACCAAAGAAGTTTTTGTGAAAATAGATAGTTTTTTTCTTAAGAATATCAACCGAACATGGTTGAAAAAGACACTTAGCTACATAGAAAAAATTTTAGGAAGAAAATTGTGAAAAAACACCAAAGAGGCATAACCGAAGATGGTTATATCCGAAGGTGAATAGTTCCTTCAACCGAACATGGTTTCGTAAGGAAAGTGTTTCATGTGACCAAACATGGTTGTTTCCAAAGGAGGAAAGCCAAAAGTAGCTGTTTCCTGAAGTGCATAAGTGAAGAACTTAGAAAAATTTTCAAGGATGAAATTTTCCAAACATGGATATGTCAATAGGGTCACCTTTTCCGAAGAATGCTAACCGAACATGGTTGGCAAAAAAAGGACTTAACTAATTATACATGTGTTAAGTTTTGAGGAAGATGGTCTTTTTCCAAAGAATGATGACCGAACATGGTCGCAGCACCCTTTGACGCCGAAGATAGTTCAGTAAGAAACTTAGCCAAAATTTTGAAAAAGGAAGTTTCATTGAAATTTCTTTCCAAAGTACAAAGGGAGCAAATTACAAAGAAAAGAAGCAAAAAGAAGCCTATTTGGGGTCCTGGACACCTGCTGGCTCCTCGACATCTTCAGCTTCCTCACCTTCGATGCCATTTTCTTTGGCAACAACTGTCAAGGCCAAAGGTGGATTAGCTGGGAGATTGAGGAACTCTATCCTTGACCACTCCTAAGATGGTCTTTTGGGGATGTCCAGGGCCGCCAGAAAGGAAAGGTCGAGGTCGGGAAATTTGGACAGAACTTGGTGACGGGCCAGGGAAAAACCGTCTTGATACAAGGACTTAGTTGCCTGGTCAGACTTATTCTTCCCTACATGCAAGTCCTCCAGTTCATTTTTTAAGACAGCAACCTCCTTCTCAAAATTCTTCCTTTTCTTCTTCTCATTTTTCAGCTTGTCAACCTCGACCTGAAGTTCAGAGTTAAGAGCAAATGCCTTTGTAAGATCAACAACGACATCCTCCTTCTCCTTTTGGAAAGCCTCGTTCACCGAGGTCAAAGATATCAGTTTGGCACCGAGGTCGGACATCTTCACCGAGAAGTCCTAAATCAGCTCCCCCTGGCTCTTAAGCATCTCCTCCTGAAGGTTAGCCAGATCCTCTTTGGCTATTTTATTAAGCTCACCATACTTGACGACAGAGCTGGCAAACAGTTCCTTAGTATTTACCAAGGACTCCTCAGGCCGACCTCAGATTGAAGACTGTTTGGCTGCCTAAGCTCTAAAGTATCCACTATAGGCCAAGAGCTACAAAAGGAAAGGCAGAATGAGGATTAGAAACGGGCAAAAACTTAGGAAATTTTGCTAAGTCCCAAAAGGTTCAAAGGCTTACTTGGGCAGCATGTTCACTCATCCTCATGGCGAGTACCTCTTCATTCGGACACTCCTCCGTGAAGGACTGGAATGTGGCGTTTGTTAGGATGCCCTTTGTCATTTGAGGAGCCATTTTTTGGCTATCCTTAGAGAACAAGTCCATGTCCTTCGCAAAAGTCCAGAAGGGCTCCATCGACACCTTGTCCTTCAGAATCTTGGTGTCCTGAAGGGCCCTCTTCCAAGCATGCTCCACCACCCACTGAGTAGGTGCTTGCTCTTCAGCAAAATAACACTAAAGTTCCATCAGCACTTTATCCCTTAGCCATTCTTCTATAAGGTGTAAAATACCAAAAATTCCCAAACTCATAGAAGAATGGCTAAGGGACAAACCTAGTGGAAGCTCGGCGTCGTCTCCCTCAGAGTCCCTGACCTCGAGGACCTCGGCAAGAACATGCTTGCCTTTCCTCTTTTGGCACTCCTCAAGCTCCTCGGCCAAAAGTCCCCCAACCGAGGTCCCCAAAGTCTCTGTCGTAGAATTGGAACTTAAAGGAGTTGGGCAGATGGGCAACTCTAAATTGGGATTGGTGTGAACGGAAGTTTGATCCTACACTTCCGCATCACCTTCGGGCAGAGGAGGAAGGGAGTCCTCCTTGACTTTCTTCGACTTCGGTCCTGAAGATGGTCCCCTAGGCACCTTCTTCCTCTTCAGTGCCTACTTTTTTCCCTGTTGCTCCCCCTTCTTAGCTTGACCAAGGAAGAAAGACTTGCAAAATGCAGCGGACTAGTCACCCATCTCTGCAAAAAGAAGAACATCAATGTAAGTATAGAAGGACATATATGAAAAAATATGGAAAGAAACTTACTCTCTTCAAGAACGGGATACGTGAGTTCACCCCAAAAGGAGCATTACGAGCCAGGCCTTCTTCCCGTCAAAAGGAGGCTTCGATATGTACAGGTTGGTAATGTGTTCCTTGATCACCCCTAGCTCCCGAAGGACCTCTTCGGTCATGAAATTCCATATAATGGGAAAGGGGTATAAGGAACGCAGAGGGACCTCAGGATCCCAGTCCATGACAGCCTGAATACGGCTATCAAACTCCTCAAATTGGGCTTCTAACTCTAGGGTTAGCAGCTTCCTGGGATCAACTACATCAATATCTAAAGTCCCCGAAGCCCATTTGGTCGGCACATGCTTCTACTGCTCATCGACCTTCAGAAAGAAAAACTTCTTCTGCCACCCTCGCTGGCTATCCTTCATTCCGAAGGTGAACGTCTACTTCCTGCTCCCAGATCCCTGAGGAAGCAAGAAGTAGAATCCATGCTTCAGGACGGGGTGGAGTTTGTAATATTGCATGAAGAAGATGAAGTGGGGCTCTATCTTGAAGACCCCACACATGCAAAGAAAGGAGTTGAAGTAAGAATAGAAGTTCGAAGGAAGTTGGTTCACAGCTATGCCATGGAACTGGCAAAAGTCGCAAACCATCTTCGGTGGAGGATACCAAAGTCCGGCCTTCAGCTGGTTCCGAAAGACGCTGACCTCATCTGAATGAGGCATATAACTAGGCATACCTGGACTAGGTAGCCTAGTGATAGCATAAGAAGGAAGAAAGAATTTGGCCGACCACTTCTGAACTTTCTCCGAAGTGGCACAACTTGGGTGAGAATTGAATGGAAGCCAGCTCTCAGGAACGGGATAGGCCCTAGTTGGGGGAGTAGACATGTTCGGAAAAAAGAAGTCTAACCTCGGGAAAGTGAAAGAAAAAGAATGGGGACTTCAGAAAAGAAACCCACCAAGCTTGGAACAATGTATGGACTTCGGAAGGCCACTGCAAGTGTCACCGGAAATTGCTCCGCTGCCAGCACCACCGCAAAAAAAAAAAGAAAGAGAGAAGAAGAAACTCAAGAGCAAAACATAGCAAAAAAAGAGAAGTGTGTAAAAATTTGAGGAGGAAGGGTTTATATCGGCCGAAGGAGGTAGGCGAAGTGTTGCCATAATGATCCCTTGAAGGTGAAGAGATGCGACTAACGTAATGGATGTGACTGTTCGCCAGTCACCAAGTGACATATATCACCCGATGCAGTAAATGAGGGCACGTCTCCTGACAGCTAGCAAACCTATGCAAGCTAAGCCCAAAGTGATGCGTCTATTCGATCAGAAGATGTGATGATTCACTGAGGCAAGAAAAATTTAGAAGGGGAATATACACTTTGGTCCGAAGTAACAACTTCGGGAAGGTCAAAAGCTCGGCAAAAATGAGGAAGTACCACTTAAATGATGATGGGACTACCTGGGTCTGAAGAGTCAACATGAATCAAAGAAGAGCCTTTTTCCCAAGAAGATGACCTCGGTTAAAATTCAGTCATGATAACTAAGATGACCATCACCTTCCACAAAGAGCTCCATGATATGCTCGCAAAAGCTCAACCCACCGAAGACACAACTTTGGCTTCCCAATGGGGGCATGTGATAGCTAAAGGGCTACTACCCTTGGAGATTTCTGAGATTGGCCTGGTGAGTACCACGCTTGAGGAACGCACGTGACCAACCTTGGGAAATAGGGGAGCCCCCACCATCCTCGGCGTGGACACCACCCTACAACCGAAGTGCCAATGTCTCCAAGATCTTATCACCTATTTAAAGACCACCATCGGTGGGGACCTAGACCCGACCTCAACTACCCTCGGTAAGTGATTGGACTGACCTCTGAAGGGCATAAAAAACCAACCTTGGATAGCGAGCCCACCAACTTTGGGAGTTTATATCCCCGCCCTCAACAAGGGAGAGCGTCTCCCGAAGGTGCCTCATTGTACCGAATGACCCCTCCTAGCAACACTCAGTGGTAATGTCAGACCGAAGGAGACCTCCTACGCCAAAGGAGTCTCATACTCCAAAGGGGTCTAGCTTCCCGAAGAGGTCTTACAGAGACACGACAAAAATTGTTAAGGAGCCTCTGACATGGAGACGCCGCACACACCCTTGACCTCTGGCCAGAACGGCCTACGACCAACCGGAGATACCTATCTCTGAAGGTACGGATGACATCCAATGATATGATCAAAGAAGGTATAAACAAGGATTGCAAGGATCCATTGAAGATAACTAATGGACCACTGACAAGGAAGAAGGCTAAGGAGCTCACTAGTGCACTTCAAGCTTGGATTTTGACAGATTGGTGATGTTCTGGTAAAAAATTCATATCTTGAGCTAAACAGATCAGAATTGAGTGATTCTTGATTCATTGGAAATATAACATCTGAAGCTACAAATCATATGAAGACAATGGAACCTAGTTTTCACGTTAAGGGGGTCCAATTTAGCTTCAAAGTCACAATTTGCAAGTTATCACTGGTTCAAAAGCAGCTGCAGTATTTTGGGCCTATCGTTGGCTTTAGATGTCCATTTTATGTGATTGAGGTGCTGGTTCAAAGATAACGAATAGATCTACAACTTTCATGCTTTGAATTTTGATAAATCACGGCTGTATCAAGGTCGAATTTCAGCTTGAAGTTGAAGGCACAAGCAAGAACCACCCGAGAAGACCATTTTGGGTTTTTATGGCCAATCTTGTTTTGTAACATATTTTATTTTATATTCCTGTTCATTTACATTATTTAGGATGTTATTTAGGCCATGGAAGTAATTCAAATCACTTAGGGTAAATGGAATTCGCTGCACACCTTAAACATGTGTTAAAAGGGTATAGGAATCCTAGTTTGACTAGGTTTTCTTGAGTCCTTTGTAACTAGGTTTCCTAGGTGACTTGGGCTGCGAATTTTGCTGAGTCTTTTACCCTAGTTTAGACCTATAAATAGGCACATATTCTGGTTGTAAAATGACAGCTTTGACATGAAATAATATTGCTACTTTGGAGGGAATTTCTCTTTGGTTCTTTGTGGACTACCTCAATGCACAAGTGTGCTTGTATTCTTGGTGTTCTTGTACTTCTCGTTTCTAGTCACAGGTTGATTAGGGGTAGGGGTCTTCAAATCTAGTCTCTTTGATGTCTTTTGGAGCTTGAAAAATATCTTGGGTGCATTTCATGGTCTTTATACCATCGGGGTTCGCATCAGTTGGTATCAGAGCCACAAGTTCCATTGAAGGACATATCTTTGTGTTCTTGTTTCTCTTCGGTTTTCTTTCAATTTTGTTCAGTAAATTCATGTTTAAATTATCTGTTTTAATCCTTTTTCTTATTCCATCCTTGTTCAAGTCTAAAAATCACAAAAACAACAAAAAAAGTCAATCCGTGTCACCTTGTGTTCTCGATTTTAATTCGTTTGTTCTTGTTTAAATCTTATCTTTATGTTTCATGTCCAGCCATATTAATCTCTTTTGTTTTCATTGTTTCTAGCATCCTAGAGTCAAGAAAACACCACAAAAAGAAAGATCCAAATTCAGGAAGTTTTGGTATCAAAAGTTGTTTAAAAATTGTGCAAGTTTCAATAGTTTCTTGTTTTGGCCAAATAAAAAACTGACTTTTTGTCTTTGGCAGCATGGAACTTAAAGGAGAAAGTTGGTTTAGCATCAAAACAGCAAGCAAAAAAAAAAACAAGAAGAAGAAGAAGAAGAAGAATAAAGAAAAGAAAAAGAAAAGAACAAAGAAAAGAGCTTGCAAGAAGAAGTTTTTCTCAAAATATTGAAAGTTTTGTGCCCCAAAACCTATCCCATTGTTTTTTAGTCAAAAAAAGCTTTCTTTGTGGTTCTTGTGATCATCAATTGCAGGAGCTTCCTAGAGTATTTTAAAGCTTGTTTAGCCCACCTCTTTTGGAGTCAAAATAGTTCTTCAAGAATTCAAGTTTTCTTGTGTGCTTTGAGGACAGTTTTCTTAGAACTTTTGAGAACTCTTTGAATAGCAATATCTCACTAACAAATTGAGTGTTTGAGCATTCATCTTTTGAGTAAAACATGTAAGGTGAGTGTTTGTGAAGATCTTTGTTTTCACGAGTATGGAGGGCTAGGAGGATAGAAGGATGGAAGTGAGACACAATAAGGAGCCTACCATGAGACAATTTCAAGAAACTCTCAACAGACTTGTGGGGAGGATTAAAGACATTGATTTGAGGTTACCAAGGAGACCAAATCCCATCTTGCAACTAAGGAGAGGACCAAGTAGAGAAGAACTTGAGGAAGAAGAAAGAGTTTGGCATGACCATGGGTTTCCAAGGAGGTGTGAGCCAAGGAAGGACAACAATCTCAACTCGATCAAGCTTACTGTTCCATCCTTCCAAGGGAGGAGTGATCCCGATGCATATTAGGAGTGGGAACAAAAGATTGAGATGGTGTTTGATTGCCATCATTACTCTGAGGAAAATAAGATTAAATTGGCTACCATAAAGTTCACTAATTATGCTCTTGTATGGTGGAATCAGTATGTTACTTCTAGGAGAAGGAAGGAGGACGAGCCCATACACACATGGAGAGCCCTTAAAGCCTTGATGAGGAGGAGATTTGTGCCTAGCTACTACACTAAAGATCAACGCCTCAAACTTCAAAAGCTAGTGCAAGGCCAAAGGAGTGTGGAGGACTACCAAAAAGGCTTGGAGATAACCTTGACCCGAGCCAACATCATAGAGGATGAGGAGACCACCATTGCTAGATTCATTAATGGTCTCAATCCTGATATTGCCAATAAAGTGGAGATGGTACCTTATGTCAACATGGAGGATTTGCTTCATCATGCCACTAAGGCTGAGAGGATCATCCAAAGGTCCAAGGCATCCAAGATATCTCAAGGAGGAATTTCCACATGGAAATGAGCATGGAGCAAGGATGTAAGAGAAGCACCCAAGCCAAAAGTAGAGGCCACAAAAGGAGACTCTGCCTCAACAAGAAAAGTCAATCATGCTTGTACCACTTTCACCACAACAAGTCTTGGAAGATCAAAGAAAACTTCAAAGTAAGGTTTAGAGAAAAGTAAATGAGGGGAAAGTTAAGGGCAAGAGTGATGAGGGGAAAGCCGAGAGAATAGTCGAGACATTAAGTGAGAAGAGTGAACATGAGGGGAAGAAGAGTATAGAGTTCCTGAGAGAAGAAATTGAGTGTGAAGTTGAGAGACGACAAGAGTGCAATGAAACCAAGCCAAGTGAAGAGAGAAACACCTACAGAGAAGCCATACTTTCATCTAACATAATGGAGTCTTCTTCTAGTGTTGTGTTGTCTTCTTTTCAAGAATTAAGTGAATATGAACTTCAAGAATGAAGTGAGTTGCAGCCCATTAAAGAAGTTGGTGTTCCCAATATTCCAAGTCATGTCCCATGCATCAAACCAATGAAGGAGATTGAAAAGGAACAATTTGAGGTAAGTCCAAGTGATTTCATATGCAAAAGTTTGCCTAACATTGTTTCTTATCCTATGGTTCAATGGGATGAAACTAATGCAACTCCAACCAAAGCCATTGAGTGCAAAGGTGAAAATTTTGTGGTTCCAAAGGAAGATACTTGGAGACCAAGTCCAACCACTGTAATGTATTTCTTCCTTACACTTAGATATGATGTGATTTTGCATGAAAATCTCAAACAATGTGTGTTTGCTTGCAATGTTATTTTGGCAAATGGTTTTCATGAAACTAGATTAAGAGAAGGAAGCAAGCATGAAACTTTGGCAAAATATGGTTTTAATGCTTCTAATTCTTTGGTTGTCAAATCATCTTTTGAATTCCATGAGTTTCTCTCGAGAAAAATCTGTTTTGGTGTCTTTTGCTTTTGAATTTGTTTACTTTACATCCATGTCACATTGTTTTGTTTTTCCTCGAGTTAAATCTGCTTTTTTGGAATTTTTCATGCATAAATTGGTTGTTACACATGCATTACGTTTTTATTTGTTTCCCATTAACATTCAGCCCATTTTTTTGTGTCAACCTTTAATTTCCAGCAAGCATTTTTTTGTTATGACACATGCATTACACAAACTTTTGAGCCTTGATATTTTTACTTTATGTCCGAACTTGAAAGTTTTTATTTTGAGTAAAAATTCTGGTTTTAAATTCAACCTGTTAAGGAGGAATGTTGAGTCCTTTGTTTTGTGTCACATTTCATACATATTCACAATTTTCATGCATTGTGGTGCATATACATACAAAAATAAGTTTGATCTTGTTTCATTTAAAATGCTTACGATTTTTTTAAAATTCATGCATCCTAGTTTTGTTATTTTTATACGTCACATTATGTTCAATTCTTGTTTGGTTGAATGGCCTAGGTAAACTATTGTCTTGACATGCATAACTTGTGCTTTTCATAACCATAATACTTTTGTGAGTTTAGGTCCATTTGTTTTGAGTGCATACAGCATCCCTAAGGTAAATTATTCCAACACTTTTTCTAGTTGTGAGAGTAATGTTTTTGAGATGGCAAAGGTAATGAAAGTCATGCCTAGAGTTAAGATGAAAATTGTGCAAACATTCTGTTGACACCCAATTTTGTCCGGGCACTAACTTTTGTCTAAGTTTTAGGTTAGGAAAATTAGTTTATGAGTATTTTGATTTTTATAGGGGCAATTTAGTCTTTTTAGGTAATTGTCGATTTTTGGAGTTTAAGTGGTCATCTAGGGTAGAAATAGGAGTTAATTTAGTTTAGGTACTAATTTGGAGTCTTAAAAGTGCTGTAGGGTAGGTCAATTTGGGCAAAAAGGAAAGTTTGGGAGGAAATAGGGGATTTTTAGAAAGCTTTTAGCAAAATTTGAAAGTTTGGGGTTAATCTGTCAAAATTGAAAAATTTGAGGTAAAAATGTCAAAAATTGAAAGTTTGAGGAAAATCTGGCGAAATCCTGAAATTCTAGGAAAATCTGGTGATTTTGGGAAAGTTTTGGGCTTAATTGACAGTTTAAAGAAGAATCGACTGAAATTGGAAATTCGAATAGAGTTTGGGGCAAAAAAGTAGCTTAAGAGTTCTTCTGGACTTGAATCAGTATTTTGACCAAAACTCTCTAAAATTGAATTTAGACCAGTTTTAAACTAGAAAAACATAGTTAATCTCGCCTAGGACTTCCTAGTATAAATATGGGACACTACTGACAGGAAAGGGAGAGAAAAATTGAAGAGGATAAGGCACCATCATGGGTTGGTAGGTGAATCTTGGCGAGGAATTGATTGAGCCCAGGTGTATGGATCACAGAGGTTGTGATTTGAATCATCAGAGTCACTCTGGGTTTGTCTTTCGCGCCAAAAATACGGGTCGTCTATACGTGGATCATCCATGGGCGGATCTTCCGGGTCAGGACCGTTAAGGCGCTTCCAGTGAATGCAGATGTATCCACAATTGCAGGCAGGCATGATCAATCCCTGTCCGCCGAATAGGCTACCAATTAAATAATATCTCTCCGGCTAATTCCTGTTTGAATTATGGAGTTAGTCATGTTATCTACTTCTTCCATAGGCCTATTACCTTCTCTAAATCTCCCTCTGGTCTTAAATTCTCTCCCTCTCCTGTTTATTACCATTATAAGAATTTAGATTTTAACCTAGCCCGAGTCCCCTGGCAACGACATGCTGAATACCGTGCCTTCATGAGAATGCCTCCTGGAACTTTGGTGCTCGGGGCCTGATGCTTATGGAAAAGTTGGCTAGAGCTTATGAGTTCATTGTGTGTTCTTGGACTATATCACAGCTAGTCTTTCCTATTGATTTCCAGTGTCCTGCTTTTTTGCAGTTCTACTTATCCTTGGTATATTGGGCTGGAAACTGTCTCGTGCCACGGTAAAACGTACCACAGAGCAATTCTTCGGAAATCTCTGTGGAGGGTCTGGCTGAATAACAACGCCACGTACCAGGATCAAAAACCTTGTTTTCAAATGATTTTCTGGCAAAAGGATTGCTGGGCTACCTCGGAACCCATTCAAAAAAAGGGCAAACAGCAGCCGAAGCCCCTCCTAATTTTTCGCTACCTTTACAAAAACCCTAAACTTGCCATAGTTCCCGCCGCCACCCCTGGTCTGTCTCTGTGCCCGACGCTTCACTTTCCTCTCCCCCTCCAGACGCTCCACCTCGTCAGCCCTACACCACCAGCTCCACTGTCAGCGCCGTCGCAAGAGAAGTTCTAAATCAGCTCATCGTACTTCGGGAAGTGGAGACCCACGAGAGGAATCTTCAACCGAAAACACGCCCCTCGGGGCACGGCTTGTGGGACGGACGGAGTCCAAGCGACCCAAAATCCCGCACCAAAGGAGCTCGTCACCTGAGGCGAGGTCCCCATCCCCTCAGCGCCGAACTCACTCCCCGAAGAGATGCCGACGATCCCCTTTCCCCGAAGAAGAGCCTAGCGCTACACTCCTTATGGAGAAAAATATTGACGAGGTTGGAAAGGGTGGAAAAACAGGTAGCCCGCAGACCTGTCTGGGCCAGACTATCTGAAACTTTCTGTGGTGATGAGTCACCGTTCACCCGAACAATAGTCGAGGCAGCCATGCCCAGTGATTTCCGGGTACCTCGGCTAGAAACGTACGATGGCCGAACAGATCCACAGGCCCATCTGATGAAGTACAAACGGAGCATGGTGTTGCACGGGGCTGACGATGCCACTCTATGCAAATGTTTCGAGGTCACCCTTGCCGGCCCTGCTACAGCATGGTATAACTCTCTGGCCCCAGGAACCATCAGAGAGTTCCAGGAGCTGTCCACTGCCTTCACCCAGCAGTTTATTGGAAGTCGTCCTACGGCGAAGATGCCGGTGCAGATGTTCGACATAGCACAGAGGAACGGGGAAACCATCCGTGACTATGTCGAAAGATTTAACCGAGAGGCCCTAAGTGTTCCAGACTTTCGGCCAGAAATACGCATCCTCGCCATGATACGGGGCCTTCGGAGGGACTCGCAGCTATTTTACGAGTTTTCCAAAGACCCCCCAGACACGCTCGGTGAATTTTTCCGAAGAGCCGAGCAGCATATGACAGCCGAAGAGCTAAGAATGGAGGGGCCAAAGAACGATCATTCCCGTCCCGAAGGATCAAGCCAGCAAGCCAAGTATCCGACAGAGCAAACAGGACGACCTCGGAGGTTCAGGGGAAGGAAGCCTCCTCCGAACTTTACACCCCTGAACACCACAAGGACCAACATCCTCATGACAATGGAGAAACAGGGATCCCAGATTCAGCGACCGAAGGCAATGACCGCTGACAACAAAAAGAATATGAAGAAGTTTTGTCAGTTTCATCGCGACCACGGTCACGACACCGAAGACTGCTTCCAGTTGAAGAAGTACATCGAGTCGCTGATTAAGCAAGGTCAACTGCGGCGCTATCTGCGAATGCCTTCGCCGAAGGCAAGGAGAGAGGAGGAAGGAAAGGCTGATGAAGATGAGTATGACTCCGACAGAAGGAGGAACCGAAGTCCAAAAAGGCACCTCCCACCTTCGGCGGGGGTAATACAAACCATCACCACTGGACTGCCATCCTCGGGGAGAAAGAGGAAAGCTAGGGAAATAGCAACGATGGAGTACCAAAGCCCATCGAAAAAACTCACCCGAAGAGATGGTTCCTCCGTCATTTTCCCTCATGACGACCCATTGTTGGTCATGGCAAGAATAGGGAATTGGGACGTCAAAAGGGTATTGCTTGACGATGGATCAAACGCCGACGTCCTATTCTCGCATCTGCTCCCAAGCTTGGGAATATCCAGCATCGACCTCAAGCCTGTTACTTCACCAACCTTTGGAATAGGACCCTCAGAGCTGCCCGTCCTCGGCTGGATCGACCTTCCCCTGATGATGAGAGGGAGTTCGATCAGCGGAAAAGGAGAAATTTTTGCCTCCACAATGACGAGGTTCATTGTCATGGATGTCCCTTCGTCGTACAACGCCATCCTTGGAAGGCAAACACAAGGGAATTTGCACATTCGCCCAGATGTGAAGTACTTAACAGTCACCTTCGCCACCAAGGACGGAGACGCCGAAATTTTCATCGACCAAGCCGAGGTCAGAAAGGTGTTTGTCAAAGCCCGAAAGGCCCCAGCAGCCAACTTCGCACAAACCTTAGCAGGAGGGACACTACCCACCGAAGAACCAAAAATGGGCGGGGCGGAAAAGCTTGCAGAAGGAGAAACGGAAGAAGTAGAACTTGTCCCCGGCCAAAATACCCGAATAGGGAAAAACTTGGCCGAAGGTGACAAGAAAAACCTTGTATCCTTTCTACTGATGAATAAAGGACTGTTCGCCTACTCGCCAAAGGATATGCCAGGGGTAGACCCTCGCATAATACAACATAGCCTTAAAGTAAGCCCGGAAGCAAAACCTGTCCGGCAAAAGAAGCGAGGCATCTCGGTCCACAAAAGTAAATTCGTCAAAACCGAAGTACAACGCTTGATGGACGCAAACGTAATTAGGGAGGTCAAGTACCCCGAATGGCTAAGCAATGTGGTTATTGCTACAAAAGAAGGGAGTAGTAAGCTCCGGATGTGCATCGACTTCAGAAACTTGAACGATGCCTGCCCGAAAGATTCCTATCCTCTCCCACCGATAGACCAGTTGGTCGACTCAACTGCCGAATATGGGCTCCTAAGCTTCCTCGACGCCTTCAGTGGGTATCATCAAATAAGGATGGATCCCGAAGATGAAGAAAAAACTGCGTTCATCACCGAAGGTGGAACATATTGTTACACTAGGATGCCCTTCGGGCTCAAAAATGCAGGAGCCACCTACCAAAGGCTGATGAGCAAAGTCTTTCATAACCAAATAGGGAGGAACATGGAAGTCTACGTTGATGACATGATAGTCAAAAGTAAGATGCCTAAAGACCATGTCACAGACCTAGAGGAAACCTTCCAGCAACTCAGAATATTCGGAATTCGACTTAACCCCGAAAAATGCGTCTTCGGCGTGACCTCGGGAAAATTTCTGGGCTACATGGTATCAGAAAGGGGCATTGATGCTAACCCAGAAAAAATTAAGGCTCTGCTCAAATTCTGAACTCCTGTCACAGTGAAAGACGTGCAGAGACTCACTGGAAGGATAACCTCTCTTAGCAGGTTCATCTCCAGGTACGGAGATCGGTGTCGGGCATTCTTCAAAGTCCTTACTAAGGCAGCAAAAAGAGAAAATGACCTCGGGGATGGTGACCATCCTTGGAATGAGGATTGCCAAAAAGCCTGGGAAGAACTTAAAATCTATTTGTCTCGACTGCCTACTCTGCGACAACCCCGTGAAGGAGAGCCCCTCATCCTGTACCTCGCTGTTTCAGAAAAGGCAGTGAGCTCGGTCCTTATGAAATAGGAAGGGCCGAGACAATGGCCAATCTATTACGTAAGCAAATCCCTGCACGGCGCCGAGGTCAGGTACCCATTGCTCAAAAAAGCCATATATGCCTTGGTGCTGGCAGGAAGAAGATTGCAGCCATACTTTCAGGCTCACCCCATCATCGTCTGAAGTAGTCTGCCTCTACGGGATGTTATGAAAAGAGTTGATCATTCGGGAAGGCTTTCCAAATGGTGTATAGAGCTCGGCGAACACGACATTGTTTATGAACCTCGGAAAGCCATAAAAGCTCAAGCACTAGCTGACTTCATCGCCGAAGTACCTACCACCGAAGATAGCCACCCGGATCTTGGCGAAGGTGAGCCAGAATGGACGCTGCATGTGGATGGAGCCTCAGGTTCCGAACACCAAGGAGCCGGAGTAATCATCAGAGGACCCGAAGGTCTAGAGGTGATAAAGGCCATCAAGTTCAACTTCAGTGCCACCAATAATGTGGCTGAGTATGAAGCTCTGATAGCAGGGTTGCGCCTGGCCAGAAAAATTGGAATAAGAAACTTGAAGGCTCACAGTGACTCCCAGCTGGTAGTTCGGCAAACGGCAGGGGACTACGGCGCGAAAGACCCAATTTTGGCAAAATACCACGAACTGGTGACGAAGCTCATTCGAGAGTTCGACACCATACGCATCGAAAATGTACCTCATCGGGAAAACACCGAAGCAGATTGCCTGGCAAAGGCAAAAACATACACCGAGGTACTAAACCACCCGAGCATTGAAGTACTGAGCATAGTAACTTCGGAAAAGGGCTGGAAAGATCCAATAAAGAGGTATCTTGCGGACAACGCGCTCCCCGAAGACCCCATTGAAGCCGCAAAAGTGCGAAGACGCTCTGGGCGATTCTTCCTAATAGGCGAAGAACTATATCGGCAGGGATATGCAAATCCTTTACAGAGGTGTGTTGGCGAAGAGGATACTGAAATGATCCTCGAAGAAGTCCACGAAGGCGCTTGTGGTTCACATATTGGAATTGACGCCCTCGCCGCAGTGGTACTCCGCCAAGGATATTTTTGGCCTACCCTAAGAAAGGATGCACGACATTTCGTCCGAAAATGTGAGAGCTGCCAAAAACACGCAAAAATCCAGAGGGCACCCTCGGAAATGGTGACTTCGGCTGACTATCCCTGGCCCTTCGCGGTTTGGGGCATAGACCTCATTGGGCCGCTCCCAACAGCCCCCGGAGGCGTGAAGTTCTGCGTGGTCGCAGTAGACTACTTCTCTAAATGGGTCGAGGCAGAACCATTAGCAACTATCTCAGCTAAAGAAGTGCAGAAGTTCGTATGGAAGAACATTGTATGCAGATTTGGCATACCGAGGATACTGGTAGCCGACAATGGATCCCAGTTTATTGACAAAGGGTTCCAGGACTTTGTCAACGACCTCGGAATAAAGATGCACTTCGCCCCAGTAGCCCATCCTCAAAGCAATGGCCAAGTAGAGGTATCTAATAGGACCATAAAAGATGGTCTGAAAAAGAGGCTGGGGGAAGCAAAAGGGAAATGGCCAGGCGAACTCCAAAGTGTACTGTGGAGCTACCGAACAACACCCCGAAGAGCCACGGGGGAAACGCCTTTTTCATTCATCTTCGGTACAGAAGCCATCATCCCAATCGAGGTAGTGCAACCATCAATTCGAGTACAAGTTTTTGATGAAAATGGAAATGACCTCGGCCTAAGAACCAAGCTCGACCTCGTCGGTGAGCACAGAGAAATAGCCGAACTAAGAAGAAAAGCTTTTCAGCAAAGAGTGGCCGCGGCCATAAACTTGCGCGCAAGGCCAAAAGGAATAAAGAGAGGAGACCTCGTTCTCTGAAAGAATGAATTCGCACCTCGAAAGCCATCCCACGGAGTATTTTGTGCCAACTGGGAAGGCCCTTACCTGGTTCTTGCCGAAGTACGAAAAGGGGTCTACAAGCTCGGCGATTCCGAAGGCGTAGAATTAAAAAATACGTGGCATTCGGACGCCTTGAGAAAATTTTACGCTTAGAATCTCGGCAAAGAAGACCGTGCTGTACAAAGAAAGGAAAATTTTCTCTAAAGTATAAAAAGTTTCTTAGCCAAAAAGTTTCTTAGCATGAGTGGTGCGAGTTCCGCAAAGGTGGCCGGCTAAAATAAGCGAAGGTATTATTTTCCGAAGTCTCTAGAGCAAACGTGTTCGGGACAACAGAGAAAATCTGGCGAAAGACTTAGCCAAAATTTTTGGGCATAAGTTGAACAAGTCAGGATTTCGCGAAAGAGGTCACCATGATAAGCACAGACAAAGTCTTCCGAAGTCTCTTGAACGAATAAAGTTCGGGACAAAGGAAAACAAAAAATCTCAGGAAAAGACTTAGCCAAATTTTCAAGGTCTTTATTGAGATAAGTGTGCTTACAAAAAAGATAGCCAAAAGAAGAAGTACAAAAAAGAAGAGAAAAAAGGACAATGACCCTAGAACAAACTAAGGCTTCTCGGCGTCCCGGGAGTCTTCGGCTCCTGCGTCCTTTTGCACCACCTTCGGCGCCGGAATACAAGGAGGCAGGTTCAGATGGTCAATCTTAGACCAGGTCCACCGAGGTCCCTCGGGAATGTCCAGGGCCGCCAGAAAAGAGAGATCCAGATCTGGAAACCTCTGAAGGACTTGGTGGCGAACAAGACAGAATCCGTCCTGAAAACCAACCTTGGTCATCTGGTCAGACTTGTCTTTCTCAACCTCAAGCTCCTCGAAGTCCTTCTTCAAATCTGAGACCTTCTTCTTCAGCTCCTTCACTTTCTTCTTTTCCGGCTCCTTCTTCATAGCATCGACCTCGGCTTGGAGCGCAGCCTTCTCAGCAAGCGCCTTCGCCAGAAGACCTTCGACTTCTGACTTTTCTTTCAGATGCGCCTCATTTGCCGAGATCAGCTCCGCCACTTGGGAGCCGAGGTCAGAAATTTTCTGGGAGGAGTCCCTCAAAAGTTCATCTTTTTCTTTCTGGAACTCCTCCCGAAGGGCGGCAACTTCCTTCTCCGCAGCTTGGGCCAGCTGCAGGTTCTTGACAGCCAGTTCCGAGCACATGGCCTTTGTTTTTTCTATGGCTTCTAGGGCCTTGGCTCGGAACTCAGTCTGCCTCGCCACCCGAACTCGGAGAAAGCCAGCGTACCCCAGAAGCTGCAAAAGGATAAAGGCGAGGTCGTTAAGACAAAGAGAAAACCAAACACTTAGAAAAAATTCAAAGGAGGAAGATAGACGAAAAGTGTACCTGAGCGGCGTGTTCGGAAAGCTTCGCGGCAAGAGAATCGTCGCCCGGGTGAGCCGCGGCAATGGCCTTGAAGGAGGCATCGGTGAGGACCCCTTTCGAGATCTCCGTAGCCATTTGCTGGCAGTCTCCGGAGTACAAATTCATGTCCTCCGTAAACGTCCAGAAAGGCTCATTCGGGACTTTTCCCTTCGGGATGCGGGCGTCCCGAAGGGCTCTCCTCTTGGCATGCTCAGCTACCCAACCCGGAGTGAGCAACTCTTCTACACAAATAAAACAAAAGTTGGTCAAGAAAAGAAAATCTCAAAGATCATCAAAAAAGAGAAGTGCCACAGTTTGTTAGAAGAACAAACCTGCTGGCACCTCGACGACGTCCTCGTCGGAAGCCGGAGCCTCTTCGGCAGAAATCCCCTTGCCTTTTATTCGGCGCCGCTCTTCGGCAGAAGGCGCCTCTACCACGGCGTCCAGGAGAGCCTGCGACGGGGTAGGACTTTGAGGAGGGACCTCAGCAGCAACCTCGGGCTGAGGGGCAGTAGCAGCCTCGGGCTCCTCGCCCACCTCTTCGGAAATCTCCGGAAGGGGAGGGGGCACATCCTTCTTCGCCCGTTTAGAAGCAGACGGCCCAGCCCCGGACGTTTTCCGTCTTCGGGAGGCTGCTTTCTTCGTCTGATCACCCTTCGCGGGCTGACCGGTGAAAAGGGCTTTGTAGAAAGCAGCAGTGTCCTCGCCCATTTCTGAAAAGGAAGAAAGACATCAGTGTGAGTCCGGAACGAAGTTATAACAAGGAGATTAGAAAGTAACTTACTCTCATAAAAAGTTTCGAAAGAAACTTCCTCCCGAAGGAGCTGCACTAGCCAGGAGTCCTTCCCGGCGATGGCAGGAGCCGGCATCCCGAGGTCCGTCTTGTGCTCCTTTACCACCCCGAGCTCCCGAAGGACCTCCTCGGTCATCAACCTCCAATTGATGGGGAAGGGGTAAAGAGGGCGCGAAAGGACCTCGGGACCCCAGTCGGCGACGGCTCGGATGCGACCGTCGAAATCCGTGAATACGGAAGCCAACTCGGGAGTCAGCAGTATCCTCGGATCTACGACGTCGTCCTCTAACCGTCCCTGAGCCCACTTGGTCGGAACACGCGACCAGGCCTCCTCCATCTTCAGAAAGAAAAACTTTTTTTGCCACCCTCGCCAGCTATCCTTGGTGGCGAAGGTGAACATATACTTTTTGCTCCCGGATCCCCGAGGTAGCATGAAATAAAAGCCACCCTTCGGGACCACGTAGAGCTTGTAGTACTGCATAAAAATAACGAAGTGGGGTTCTATTTTGAAAACGCCACACATACAGAGGAAGGCGTTGAAGTAGCAGTACGAGTTCGGAGGAAGTTGATTTACGGCAATGCCATGAAATTGGCAAAAGTCGCAAATCAACTTCGGAGGGGGGAACCGAAGTCCGGCTTTCAGCTGAGCTCGGAAAACGGTGATCTCGTTACTATGGTTTGAAAAGCTATAGTGGTCAGGACGGGGCAACCTCGTAACAGCATACGAGGGAAGGAAAATTTTTTTCCTCCACTTTGCTAATTTTGCAGGAGTAGTGCAACAAGGGTGAGAAAGAAGAGGCTGCCAACTCTCAGGAATAGGCATTTTTTGGCTGGAAAACAAGTTCGGAAAAAGGCAAAAATGGACTTCGGGAAAAACTTTGAAAAATAAAGAGTTCTAGAAATCAAAACCCACCAAATCTTTTGCCGAAATCTGGGTGTGAAGACGCCGTCGTGAAAGATGACCGGAAAAAAGCTCAGGTGAAAGAACCGCCGCGAAAGGTAGAAGAGAGCAGAAGGAAAACCAGAGCAAAAGCAAAAGCAAAAGAAACAAATGACGAAATGAGCATATATATAGGCCGAGGGGGGTAGGCGAACCGGCGTCATAAGTACTCTGCGAAGGTGAAACGCCGCCATAAATGCCCTTCTGCACCTAAAAAGGCGCGCCCGCTGTAACCGATGCAACCCCAGCCAACAAAAAGCCGACACGTGTCAGCCATCGCACCAAAAGAGGAACACGCCCTCTGACAGACGTCGCGCCGCTCCAGACTGACACGTCTGGTTACGAGACGCGACGGTTCACTAACCTACAAAAATAAAGAAGTAGGTTACCTCGAGGACACCAAAAGACGGGCTATGGCCGAACAGTCCGTATCTTCGGACAAAAAGGTGTATCTTCGGCACAGAGTGCACTCCCTAGAAACTCCCGAGAAGCATCCTGCGAAAGGCAGCAAACCGAAGTCTCCACTTCGGCCTCTTCGAGGAAGGCCTAAAAAAGCTGGAAAGCAGGTTACTTCGAAGACACCAACAGACGGGCTTTGGAAGAAAAGCCTACGTCCTCCGACGGAAGGTCTGTCTTCGGAACAAGTTCTGCACTCAAGGCCCAAAGAGGGGCCCTCAGGAAGCGAACAAACCGAAGTCTCCACTTCGGCTTTTTTCGAGGGGGGCCTGTGATAGCCAAAAGGCTATCGCCTCCCCCAGCATCAATTCCCCCGAAGGTTTGACCGGGGAGCCTGACGTAGCTCAGAAAGAAGCATTGCCACAGACCTCGGCAGAAGCGAGATCGAGCATGACGAAGTAAGCACTTCGGCTGAAATGCCAGGTTATCTAAATGTGTCGTTGACTCTCTCGGGGAACCGAACATATCGCCTTCGGGAGAAAAGAACCAGCTACTGAAAGCAGGAGAGATTCTCCCCGAAGGTGGAACTCCCGAGCTAGAGAACTCCCCGAGCCACTAGCGTGATTCCCGAATGAGGGCGTCCGTACCAGAGGGTGACCTCGCCCAAAGGACCTCGGGAGTACAGCAAGAGCATTTAATGAGCATTTAAGGAGCCTCTGACAGGTCGCCCACACGCTGCCTGAAACGGCGGCCTGACACCCTGGCATCATCCAAGTCCCATCTCAGCCACAAAACTAGGAGCCTACAAACGGCTACCTGTTCCCTACGCCCAAAAAGCACAGAAAGAATCCGACCGAACACGTGTCCGGATCCAAACGGGCCAGGTACTTCTATAAATACTGGGAAACAGGACTTGGCAAATGGGGCTCTCTCGCCATCGGCACTCTCGCACAACAGAAAACATATACAGGCCAGACCCCATATCCATTTAAGTATTACTACTTCACTTACTATCAGGACACTAACTTGGGTGTCGGAGGCTCCTCCCCGGAAAGTCATCCCGGGGACCTCCTAACCCTTTTTTCGGAGTCTTTCAGGTAGTTTCCCACCTGGGGAACCTCTCCGTCAGACGTTCTCCCTCCTCGGAAGCTCCCTTGGAATTCACCATGTCGCAAGACAAAGATGCTGAAGGGCATCAATAATAATAATAAATTTTACCAAAAAAAGTTTCAATAATTACTTTAGAATCTTTTGTCAAGATTAAAAATATATGAATATCAAGACTTTTCTTTTACTTAATTTTTTTAAAAAAATATATATAACTCTTTGGTTTCTTTATTAAATAAATAAAAAATCTTGATATTAGATAATTAAATAATTAATTTTTGGTTCCTTTATAAATTAAGTAATTACTTAAAAAGATAAAAAAAGAAGATCTTTCACCAAACAATCAAAAGAAAAGAAAAAAGAAAAGAAAAAAAAAGAAAAAAACAGAAAAGAAAGAAAAGAAAAGGAAAAAAAGAATTAAAAAAAGAAGAAAAGAAAGAAAAGAAAAGAAAAAGAATAAGAAAAAGAAAAGAAAAAAAAGAAGAAAGAAAAAATAAAAATAATTTTTTTAAAAAAATTAAAATAAGTTAACATTAAAAATAAAAAAAATTCAGAAAAATTATGACAAAAAAATAAATTAATAAAATAAAAAATAAAAATTTAAATTACTAATTTCCGTATCCGGATAATCCGACAGGATTCACGGTTTTGGAAAATAAAAATTAAAAATCTATATTTGGATAATTCGGCAGATTATGATATGGATTAGTAATTAATTAAAATATTTAATATTTAATTAAAATTTTCATCAAATTCCATGTCCGTGTGGTTCGAATAGAATCCATGGTTCGGAAAATATCTAGTTTATAAAAATTATGCAAATTAATTACCGAAGATTTTAAAGCCCATATTAATTTAAAAATCCACATCCGACTAATTCAGTTAAAATTTCTGTTTTGAAAATTAACTGAAGTTTATTTAAAAGCAGGTAAAGCAAAATTAAAATCAACTAAGGTACCAATTTTGGGCGTTAAAATAGAGTTATTTTAACATAACCGTACTCCTGAACCCCCGAACTCTCGCAGACCAATTTTTTAGGTGTCCAATCGACCTGAGCGAAAACCGATTGGTGGCGAATCCCGAAAACCCACACGTTGCCAGAAATGTACACGGATGCGTCAGGTTCTGGTTTAGGATGTGTGTTAATGCAAGACAGTCAAGTGATCACATATGGTTCGAGGCAGTTGAGGCCTAATGAATTGAACTATCCTATTCATGTTCTTGAGCTAGCGGCAGTAATTTTTGTGTTGAAGTTATGGAGACATTATTTGATGGGGAGGTCATTCAGGATCTTCACCGATCACAAGAGTTTAAAGTATCTGTTTACTCAGAAGGATTTGAATATGAGACAACGATGATGAATTCAATACATCAAAGATTATGATTGTTCGATTGAGTACTGTGTCAGAAAAGGAAATGTGGGAGCAGATGCATTGAGTCGGAAGTACACAGGAGTGATCCTATCTAAGGATTAGGCCATGAACTTCTCGGAATGAGTGTTGAGGGATTATTTCTTAGTTTTGCGTAAATTATGGCAAAGCCGAGAGGAATCCCTAGTCTAAGTTCTGGAAGTGCAATTAGCTTGGTTAGTCAGAGTTAAGGAAGCTCAGATAAAAGATCCATTGTTGAAGAAAATTTCAGGAGAAGTGAAACTTGGTACTGTGAGGAAAGAATTCAGATACAAGGATGAAATACTACATTATGGAGATCGTCTTTATGTACCGAATGCTGATGGACTTAGGCAGCAAGTCATACAGCAGGCACATAATAGTACTTTGAATATTCACCTTGTTGTTAGTAAGATGTATCATGATCTGAAGACGCATTTCTGGTGCCAGGACTGAAAAGAGATGTCACAGGACATGTGGCAAAGTGTCTAACATGCCAAATGGTTAAAGCTGACCATCAGAAACTAGCGGGCACACTTCAGAGTTTACCTCTTCCAGTGAGGAAATGGGTGTCCGTTACTATGGATTTCCTAGTGGGGTTACCAAATTCCTGGAGTCAGCATGATGCTATATGGGTAGTAGTCGATCGACTGACGAAGTCGGCACACTTTATACCTATCAAGAATACGTATACATTGGAGAAGTTGGCTCAGTTGTATCTCAAGGAGATTGTAAGACTCCATGGAATACCGGATCAGATTATATCTAACAGAGATCCTCGGTTCACGTCACGATTTTGGAATGCTTTTCAAGCAGCATTGGGAAGTAAGGTTAGTCTCAGTACCACTTTTCATCCTCAAATTGATGGGCAATCTGAGAAAGTGATTCAGACTTTGGAGGATATGTTACGTATGTGTGCTATTGACTTCTAAGGCGATTGTGATCAGCATCTACCGCTGATTGAGTTTGGTTATAATAATAGTCATCAAACTGTTATTGGTATGGCACCATATGAAGCTTTGTATGGGAGACGATGTATGACGCCCCATTGTTGGGTAGACCCTGCAGATAGGGTAGTTATCCGTCCTGAGATCATAGCTGATACCACAGCTAAGATCAAGTTAATCCAGGCACGAATTAAGGCAGCCAATGACCGACAAAACTAAGTATGCAAATTTGAGAAGAAGAGATTTGAGTTTTGAAGTTGGGGACAAAGTGCTTCTCAAAGTGTCACCCATGAAAAGAGTTAGTCATTTTGGACAGAAGGTAAAGTTGGCCCCTAGGTACATTGGACCCTATGAAATATTGGAGAAAATAGGGAAAGTTGCTTATTGGTTAGCATTACCACCTAACCTATCTGAAGTGCAAAACGTGTTTCATGTTAGTCTACTTAGAAAATGTACAGTGGAACCGGGACAGGTAGTTAATCCTTCAGTGATACCCATTCAGGAAGACTTGACCTATGAAGGGAAACTTGTTCAGATACTTGATAGGCAAGTCAAGAGAATGAGAACTAAGTGGATTCTGATGGTTAAGATCCTTTGCTCAAACCATAGTGAGGAGGAAGCTACTTGGCAGATGGAGCAGGATATGCTGAGAAGATATCCTAGTATTTTTCCGGAGTTACAGCGGAATTTGGGGGACCAAATTCTAGACGGAGGAAACAATGTTATGGACCTCCTAGTAGCAGGCACTCCCAAGGAAGGTAAAGTGTTCTAAATTAAGTTTGGAACCTAATTTCAAGTTTACATAGCAAGAATAGAGAAGTTTAGCAAAGTTCACTAAGTTCCGAGGAAGTAAGGCACTAAATAAGGTTCAGGGGCAAAATGGTAATTTTACATCTTGAATAGCCAGGCGTGGTCCTGAGTGGTTAAAATGAGTTTTTATAACTTAACTTTCAACCTTAACCCAAACGTGGAAGAAATGAACAAGAATTTAATCAAGAATAACAAAGTACCAAAAGATGGGGGTTTAATTGTATTAAGCTTAATACTTTGGTGGCTTGGAGGTTAAGTGAGGGTTTAAGAAGGGGAATGTGAGGCTATGGCTGCCATAATCTCGTTTCCAGCCTTCTTAGTCTCATTTTGCTCTCAATTCAACCTTGAACTCAAGATTTCTTGGTGCCAAGAAGAGCTATCAAGAGTATATAAGCTAGGAGGAGCTCATTTCAAGCATTAAACCATGGTTTTAGAGCTTGGAAGTGTGTTTTCTCACATCCCCTATTTTTTATACGAGGTAACCAATGTGTTCTTGATTGAATTCATGTTATTTGGTTAGTTTGGAGCTTGGGTTTTGGTTAGGAAGCTAGGTTTTAATGATTGATGTCTATGTTTTTGTTTGGAACTTACGTGATACTTTGGTGAGCTTAGTTGATTGGAAAAGACGTTGATTCATTCTTGTTACTTGGAGTTGAGGTAAGGGAGTTATGACTTGAAGACCAATTAATTCTATTGACATGAATTTTCTTGAAGAATTTGAGTAATTCTAGCAATAGCATTAGTTAGAAGATTTGGTTGAATTGTGGTCGACTATGAGGTTTGAAAGGATTTGGATGATGTTACGGCACATCATAATTGGCTTGTGGTAGTTGGTTATGTTCTATGCAACATGGTCTATGTGTGTGTGAAATTTGGAGGCTTTCCAAGCACGTTTACTATGTTTGCTAAGTGTCCAAAGTTCATAATAGTAAAATGCGTGCCAATTTTGCAGATTCACAGATTGGCGACGCGTCTTCATGCACCAGTTCATGACGCATCGCCAATTGTGCAAATGTGGTCCGAACGTTACCAACTATGGTGACGCGTCGACACAGGCAAGATGGCAGAATTTCTCACATTTTGCTAGAGTGATCGAGGTGAGACCTAAGGGGGTTCTTAGGGTGCCTTAGGCCCTAAGTATGTCGGGGTTACTCCAAGACTTCCGAAAGTCCCTCAAGACTTAAGTGTTTCCTTAAGGTTTGAAAGGTTTTATGGTTGCTTAAACCATAGGCAAGGAAACTTATTACAAATGAGCATAATTAAGTACCATTAGCTCGGGTGAAAGGTTTAGAACCCTTCGCGACCAAGCCGTGCCGTAGCCACAAGCTTGTAAGGTGAAACCTTAGTGCACCTAGTCTACAAGGTTTAAATGACCTAGTCTACAATAGTCCCACCATAATTCACCCGCATAGCATACTAAGGGAGAGGTTCAACTGGTGATTTATCACTAGTTAGCCTGGCAAGCACAGCTTGCTAGTAGGCAAGGCAATGCCTTGTAGTTTGAGGACAAGGATGAGGATAGGTCTCAAGGGACCTAAATATATGCATACATTAGGGCCTCAGGCTGTATGAGCTCACAGCAGGTTTATTATCATATGTGGTGTCCTTAGTAATTTTTCTTGCAGGTACACTGAAGACGCCTTACTAAGAATGTTTTGTTCTCACTCCCTAGTTATGTTGTGCAGATTCAGAAGTTGTTGGATCAGATAACCGTTGAGGGTTAATGCAGTAGTGGTTTTTTTTGTGCACAGGTATTGCACTTGAGAATCCTTGTGATTCTAGTCTACATGAGTATGCTTGAGTAGTTTGTTGGTCAAGTAACAGTACTAACTAGAGTATTCTTTTGGCTGTAAAGCCTAGTAGCACTTGGACAAAGGGTTTTGAGACTCGCCACTGTGATTCACGTCCAAGGTGGGAGTTAGTTAAAGAAGATCTCAGTTGAGGCTTGTATATATACAGCACTCTAGTTGCCTCCATAGTCTATGTTATGAAGAGTCCTGGACTCTAGGGTTGCTCTTGGGTGAGGGCATTAGTCTACTTTATGTATAAATGCTCCCACGAGATGTTATGTGTAGTAAACTCACATAAATGTTGATTTTGTATGCTTTGGCTATTTGTACTTATTTTCTATAGAAATTACTTGGGCAAGTTAATGCTTTATGTTTTTATTAATCCAAGTCAAAGCATGAAGAGCAAGCATCCTGCATATTCTAGGATAATCAACTAGTATCATGGGATTTTAATTTGCACACATATACAACTAGCCAATTGCAACCACCGTGAGACCAGCTCTTATAAGGCTTCCTGGGCAGAGGCCAGGGACGGTCGTCTCAGGAGCACCAGATCATTGGGTGAGAGACTGCCCAAGGAAGGGAGATGATCAAAGAATGCTAGAGGGATTCAACCATAGATGGGATAGAGGACAACCAACAATGCCACAAATGAAGCCTAATGTGCTCAACCCGAGAATGGAACAACTGCCTAAGCTGCCACATGATCAGAGAAGGAAAAATCTAGTATTAGGTGGGGTGTTTCAACTTGAAACGTCTAAGAAAGTATAGGAGGCACTTCGGCCGAGATTGAAGAGAAAGAGGTTGGCCACCAGAGGCTGAGCAAAGAAGCCTTGAAAGGTATTATTTACCTTAATGGCCATTTAGTTTCTACATTGTTTGATATTGGAGCTTCATTATCTATTGTTTGTTCTAAGCTTGCAAAACAAATGAACTTAGAAGTAAGAAACATGACAAGTATGTACCTAGTCAAAACGGCCAAAAATGAAGTTATGTTCAGTAACCACATTGTGGAGGATTGTGTAATAAGACTTGGTGAACTTAAACTTAAATCCAACCTAGTAGTCTTGGAAGTGTATGACTATAACATAATATTAGTAATGAATTGGTTGAGTGAACATAAAGTGGTGATAGATTGCTCTGCAAGGCAACTCAAAATTCCAAAAGGTGAACCTTATAACCTTGAAAATGCAGATGATGTGGTCTCGGATTGTCAAGTGCACTTAGTACAACAAATAGCCATAATGGAAGAGCAAGGGTATATGGGCTTGAATAAGGATAGGGTAGTGGATGAATTGGGTAGGATACATATTGTGCAAGACTACCCAGGAGTCTTTCCTACAGACTTGCCTGGATTACCACCCATTAAGGAGGTAAAGTTTAAAATCAGACTAGTGCCAGGTGCAGCACCTGTGTCAACTGCTCCCTATAGAATGGCCATACCTGAATGGTAGAGCTTAAAAAGCAATTGGATGAGTTGCTCGAACTCTGTATAGATTACAGAAAGCTTAATGCCTAAACTATAAAGAACAAGTATCCTCTCCCAAGGATCGAGGACTTATTTGACCAGTTGAAAGGAGCAAAAGTGTTCTCCAAGATAGACTTAGGTCTAGTTACTTTCACCTAAGAGTTAAGGAAGAATACATACCTAAAACTACCTTTATAACTAGGTATGGACATTTTGAGTACATAGTGATGCCATTTGGGCTCACAAATACACCTGCCTTCTTTATGGACCTCATGCAAAGAGTGTTTAACGCATATTTGGACCACTTTAGGTGGTGTTTATTGATGATATATTGGTGCACTAAAAAGATGAGGAAACTTATAAATAGGATTTGAGGCTTGTACTTGGTTTGCTCCAAGAACATAAGCTCTATGGGAAGTTGAGCAAATGCAAGTTTTGGACCTGAGAGGTTGGCCATGGTAGGTCTTCCATAACTGGTATGTGTGGAGAATATGTATGTTAAACCTTGTGATGGTTATGTAAAGTTTCAGTTATGGAGCATTGTGTTATAAACCTTCTATGAATATGTCTAAGCATGACATGGATGCATGTGTTTTCAAAATTTTCTAGACTAGGCTTCTTGGTTGTCATGCATTATCTATGTAGACTTGAAGAGCACACAAGTTCCTCACTCAACAAATAAGTTTCAGTCTTGTTGTGTTAAACAAGTAATTGATAGGGCTAGACTTGTAGATCCTTACGGCATTCCCCAGTGTCCTGGTCTGGTGTTTTGTGTGTGTGTGTGTACCTTGGTGGGGTCTCGGCTGTCTAATAGGCCGAGCACTAGAAACAATTTTCAGTTTCTCGCTTATACACTTAGGACACATAAGTTTTATTATCCTAGGAGTGCATTTTAAGTTAGCAATAGGCATAGTAGGCACGCTTGAAGTACATATGGGGCAGGGCTTATGTGGGGCATGACAACCATCTTCAACACAGCTTCGCACGTTCAATTATGTATTACCCTTGTCAGAAATACCATTAAGGATTTGAAACCTTAACCTTTTCTAAAAGTAATATTCTATGGCTTCTGGAGTCATGAGTATTTCTCTCAGTGTTTTAAAATGGAATTCAAGCAATGTTTTCGGGAAACTTGCTATGTTCAAAACACTTGGGTAGTTTCAGAAACTTCCACATTTAGTTAATCTCCTTTGGGAGGCCTTCCCATAAGACTGTTAACATTTTAGGCAACTTCAAAGATCATCATATTCAGTTGATATCTACGAGAAGGCTTCTCATAATAAGGCTACTCCTTTAGGAATTACTAAGTTCATAGAACTAAGTGTAGAATTTTTAACTAAGTGCAGATTTTTTTCAAAAAGTCTGAATGCCATGTGTTTTTCAATTCTTACCCTTCAATATTTCCAAGTTTATAGACTCATAGTGGAACTTCATCCAGGACCAAATAAGGTCTTTCCCAGTTCACCCAAAGTACACCATGAAAAGGTCCTCAGGGTTCCAGTTCAGCCTTTCTTAGGATGAGGTCTCCTCTCTTGATCCCTTTAGGTTTGGCATGCAAATTTGCTGAGATGGTTGTCCTCTGCTAGAAGGTTTTCCTTCTAAGTTTGGCCATTTCCCTATGCTCTTCGTGCATGTCAAGTTTAGTGTGTAAGCCGAGGTTGTTTCCTTCTTCGTCGAACACCTGTATCCTAATGGACGGTTGTACAACTTCCACAGGAATAAGAGCCTTAGTGCTAAATATGAGTTTCAAGGGTGTTTCACCAATAGCTCTTCTTAGGGTTGTTTGGTAACTCCATAGTACACTCGAGAGCTCTCCAGGCCATCTTCCCTTGGCTTCTATCAACCTCTTCTTCAAACCATCTTTTATTGTCCTATTGGAAACCTTAATTTGTCCATTGGTTTGAGGATGGGCAACTGGGGTAAAGTGTATTTTTACTCCGATGTTGGTTGCGAGTTCCTAGAACCCTTTGTCAATGAATTGGGAACTGTTATTTGCTACTATCACCTTCAAGACACTGAACCTACATATGATGTTTTTCCAGTCGAACTTCTGGATGTCCTTTGTGAAAATTGTTGCAAGGGCTCTACCTCAACCCACTTAGTGAAATAATCTACTGCAATCACGCAGAACTTCATTCCTTCAGAAGCCGTTGGGAGAGGACTGATGAGGTCAATACCCCAAACAGTGAAGAGGAAAGGATAGACAGCCGAAGTTATTGCTTTTGAGGGTGCCCTTTGGATGGGTGCGTGTTGCTGGCACTTACAGTATTTTTTGATGAACTACCTTGCATCGTTACTTAAAGGGGGCCAAAAATATCCTTGTCGAAGTAGCACCTTAGCAAGGGCGTCAGTCTCGATGTGAGATCCACAAGCTCCTTCATGGACGTCTTTCAGGACTATGTCAATGTCGTCTTCATTAATACGCCTTTGTAGTGGGTTTCCATACCCTTGTTAGTACAATTCTTCCCGAATCATGAAGTACCTTCTAGAGCATCTATGAACCTTCGCCACATCCTTGGGATCCTAGGGTAAGGATGAACTAACCAGATATTCCTTTATAGAGTATTTCCACCCCTTTTTTTGGTGTGGTGAGTGCCATTATGGCTATGATCTAGTGGTCAAGTACCTCGGTGGATTGTTTTGGCTTTTTTAGTATGTCAGGTTCGACATTCACTTTCTAAGGTACCTTTTCAATCCTTAGTTTGTCAAATTCTTGGATCAAGTTTTTGACAAGGTCATGGTATTTTGCCAGGCTAGGATCCTTGGTAGCATATTCCCCAGTTGTCTGCTGGACATCAAACTGTCAGCCACTGTAAGCCTTTAGATTCTTTATACCAACTCTTTTTGCCAATTGTAATCCAGCCACGAGGGCTTCATATTCAGTGATGTTGTTGGTGACCTGGAATCCAATCTAAATAACATTTGCCGCTTCCATTCCTTCGGGAACTCGGAGTATAATCCCTGCCCTCTGGTGTTTTTATCCTGAAAGGGCATCTACATACAATGCTCATTTGTGCTCTCATTTTCAAGGTGGTTGGGGGTGTGCTTGGTTTTTGGCAAGTTAGCAATAAAGTCTGCTAAAGCCTAACCTTTTATGGCCTTTCTTGCTTCATATGTGATGTCATATTCTTCAAACTCGATACACCATTCTGACAGTCGGCTAGAATGATCCACCTTCTTCATGACATCTCGAAAGAGGTAGGTTACCTTTGACCATGATAAAATGTCCTTGGAAATAAGGATGGAGCCTCCTACTTGCCATGACTAAAGTGTAGATGGCCTTTTGAAGTAGAGGGTACCCTACTTTCCTTTTTCTTTCAGTAGAGGGTAGCCCAGTGGTTATGGTTTGGATAACCCTAGCCGAAGGTGGGGGGTGTTTTTTGGGGCTTTGGTTAGTTCAGCGCCTGTTAGAGTCATACTCCTCATCTTTTGGTTTACTTTCATTATCCGCTTTGTCTCGAGCCTTTGGCAATGGCATCTGTAAATAGCGTCGAAGTTGCCCTTGTTTAATCAAGGACTCGATGTACTTTTTTAATTGAAAGCAATCCTTGGTGTCATGCCATGGCCATGATGAAACTGGTAAAACTTCTTCATGTTCTTTCTGTTATCCGAGGTCATGGCCCTCGAATGTTTGATTAAAGTTCCTTGCCTTTCCAAGGCCAAGAGGATATTTGTCCTTTTAGTGTTTAGGGGGGTGAATGTCACTGGCTTTCTCCTCCTAGACTTCCGAGGTCTACCTCCTCCCTCGGTTTGGGGTTGGTGAGTATGACTTTCCAATTGATGATGCTCGGACATTTATCCTCCCATTCTCAGTTCTTCAGCTGTCATGTGCTATTTTGGCCTTCAGTAGAATTCACCAAGGGTGTCCGAGGGATCCTTGGAGAACTCATAAAAGAGCCATGAAACCTATTTTAGCCCTCTGATCATTGTGAGGATTCGGATCTCAGGTCATAAGTCTAGAACACTCAGTGCTTCTTTGTTGAATCTCTTGACATAGTCCCAAATGGTTTCCCCATTATTTTGGGCCATATCTGTTGGGTTTCGGGAGCCAAAGAGTGCAGCAGAATTTAACCGAAACCTTCCAGGATCCAAGTGAAACGGGGTAAATCGGGTGTTCAAAAATTTCATACCTAATTTTCGGTTGAGATTTCTCACTCAACTGTAGAGTCGAATCACAAAACCTGAACAGTTGACGTGTTCAGGCTCTCTATGGTATCCACACGAGCCTCTCGGGATCACCACGCTTCCACCATGTCACGGCAGATGCGTTTCTCTTGTGCTCGCAGTGCTAGCTTGCGTCCTCCAAGGAATTACAAGAGAAGAGTGCGGCTGTCCTTTTGGGAGGCTAGGGCAAAGAAACCTGCGAATTTCTCACTTAAAAGTTGTATTTATAGTGAGACTCAACTTCCAGGCCTAATGGGTTTCAAAACCCTAATCCAATTAGGATTTAATTTTGGGCTTAATAATGGCTCAACTCCTTGGCCCATTATTAATACGAAATTAAAGTGAAACCATAACCCAAATAATTAGCCCATGCACTCTAATGATCCAAATAGCTCAATGTGTGTGACCCAATAGGCTCTTTCCATGTTGGCAATGATCATAAATCACATTTATGATCATAAGCAATGAGCGGTGTCTAGCAACACATCATTGCTATCCAAGTGACAAGATTGTCGGTGAATCGACTAAACCTTTATGATCATCACCGATATATGCCATTGTCCCTTTGTCCAAGATATGAAGACTAAGCACGAGACATGGAATGTGTCACTCTCGTATAGCCCAATCTTTGGTTTCTTGATTACTGAGTAGACCAACTTAAACTGATGACTTTGATATCGTATATCAACTCATCGAAGCATGGCCATGCATTTTCTATGTCTCACTCTATCAAGGGGCCCGAAGATATCACTCCCGTTACATAGGAGGGACAAATCCCATCTTGATCATACAAATCCCTCCGCATGATATGTGACATACCCAATGACCTCCTTCAAGTTCACTCAGTTACGAGCAACAAAGGAAAGTATCAAAGTATGTGACTCACATGTAGGGAACCTTGATAATCTTAGGTCGAAGGATTACATATACCATGATCACTATGAGAATCACTTATGACACTCATATAACGATCCAATAAGTGTTCTCATGGTGGGTCGGTCCAGTACGCAAGTTCTCCAACTTGCACCCATATGTAGACTACATATCTCATATTAGTCTCCACATATGCTAGTCATTATGTATTATTGCAACCCGCTCCACAATAATACTAGACTAGGGACGTTTAAGAATATCATTATTCTAGGGTTACAATTATGTTTATTACGTTACGCAGAAACAAAACAACAAACAAAATTGCTGGATTAATGCCTAAATAAAATATCATGACTCAATGTGCAAAAATACAATCATCTTATGATTGGCTTTTTGGGCACAACACTAACAATATCAAACATTCCAACAGGCATCTTTGCCGTCAGCCTACTCCCTATGAACTGCTGGGTAAAGGTGGTGGAAAACTCCTGGAAGCCCATGATAGTTCCTGGTGCAAAGGAGTTGTATCATGTAGTTCTTGGTTCGGACAGGGTAACTTCGAAACACTTGTAGAGGGTGGTGTCAATGGCCTCATGGAGCACCATGCTTCTTCTGTATTTTCTTAAGTGGGCCTGGGGGTCACTTAGTCCATCATATGTTAGGCACCTCCTAAGTGCTTGGCTTAGGCCAAGGAGAGCAAAGGAAAATAAGAGAAAATAGAAAGGGAGAGTAAGAGGAACTATGGAGTCTAGTACAGTGGTCTATGTGTAAAGCTGGAGACTGTAGGGCTTAATTGCACATAGGAACTATACTAGGGAAAAACAGACATGATGGCCAGGGGCCTCATCGTTCAGAGTCATGATGACTGGAGGAGAGACTTCTGGGAGGAAGAACACCTGGTGGATTGGATCGCCCAAAGGAGAGTGCTTGAAAGCTTAGAAACAAAGGGTTAGGAGGCCCCTGGAGTGTTTTTCCGGGGGGGGAGCCTCCGACGCCCAAGTCAGGGTGGCTGAGAGAAAGGCAGAGAAAATAGCACAAAGGGCTGAGGAGTCTCGCCTGGTAATTTTCTCAGAGTGTGGGAGCAGTGTTTTGCCAACCAGCCTCTTGCGAAGTATTAATTCCTGGTATTTATAGGAGCGCCTAGCCCATTCAGATCGCGACACGTGTTCGGTCGGATGTTCCTGAATTTCTGGGCGTAGGGGACAGATAGCTGGTAGTAGGTTGCCTTGAGCCATGTGCTGAGACGGCCCATGATGTGATTTTGATGGCGTCAGCGTGGCAGTACGCCTTTTAAGGCGGATTGTGGCGTCTGTGAATGGATGTGTGTCAGAGGCTTCCTTAAATGCTTCCATAAATGCTCCTGCCGTACTCCCGAGGTCCCTGGGTGAGGTCGTCCTTTGGTACGGACAGAGCCTCTTCGGGAAACAAGCCCTCAGTTCGGGGGTTCCCAGTTTCAGGGAGTTCCGCCTTCGGGGATATCATGTTCGGCTCGCTATGTCTGGTTCCGCTTTTCCGAAGGCAATCTGTTCATAACCTTGGGGGGGCAAGTAGTGTCCTCGGGTTTCCCTGGCGTGCCGGGCTCGGAGCTCTTCGGCTATCTCCCGAGGTGCATGATCACACCTTTTCTCGGGTAGCGCCAGTTCTTCTGGCCATTCTTGTGGCAGGGAGTTCGGCCAGATCGAGGCGATAGCATTTGGCTATCACATGCGCCCCTTTGGAAAGCCGAAGTGAAGACTTCGGTTTTGCATCTCTTTCCAAGGTTGTTTATGGGAGTCTCTTTGGAAGCTTAACCTGTTCCGAGGATGCGCCTTTTGCCCGAAGATCATGGGCTCTTTGGCCTTGGCCTGTTCTTTGGTGTCTTCGAGGCGGAGCCTGTGCCAAAGATACACCTCTTGCCCAAAGGTCATGGGCTGTTCGGCCATAGCCGGTCTCTTGGCGTCCTCGAGTTGGCCTGCTTTTTGTTTCTGCAGGTCTGTTTGGCCAAGAGTGTCAGTCTGAGCGGTGCATCCCAGTTTTCCAGGGATGTCAGAAGACGTGTCCCAATTTTCAAGGGACGTTTGGAGGATGTGTCCCCCATTTTTGCGCAGCGGTTGACACGTGGCGCTTTGCCATTGGAGGAGAGTCGCGTCGTTTACAGAGGGTGCGCCTTTTCAGGTGCAGAGAGCAGTTACGGCGACGGTTCACCTCCAAAGGGTACTTATGACGATGTTTCTGTTACCCACCTCTGGCTTATAAATAGCCCATTCCATCATAAGTTCCCTTTGCTTTTTCTTCTGCTCTTTTCTCTGCTTTGCCCCTGTTCTTTGCACTTTCTTGCTTTCTGTGGCGGAGCTACCTTAATCAGAGCTTTTTTCCAGCCAACTTTCACGACGGCGTCCTCAGATTTTGGCAAATCTTTCGGTGGGTTTTTGTTTTCCAGAGCGTTTTGATCCCTCTGTTCTTTTGAGTTTTTCTCTGGAAACTGTTTTCTTCCGTTTTCAAACTCGTTTTCATGTCGAAAATGCCCATTCCTGAGAGCTGGCAGCCTCTTTTAGCCCATCCTTGTTGCACCACCCCTGCAAAGTTAGAGAGGTGGAAGAAAAAATTCTTTCTTCCCTCTTACGCCATTACTAGGCTGCCTCGTTCTAGCCATTATGCTTTTTCAAACCATAGTAAGGAGGTTACCGTTTTCCGAGCCCAGCTGAAGGCCGGTCTTCGGTATCCTCCCCCGAAGATGGTGTGCGAGTTCTGCAAATTTCATGGCATTGCTGTGAACCAGCTTCCCCCGAACTCGTTCTGCTATTTTAACGCCTACCTCTGCATGTGTGGCGTCTTCGGGATAGAACCCCATTTCATAATCTTTATGCAGTACTACAAGCTCTCTGTGGTCCCGAAGGGTGGCTTCTATTTCATGCTACCTCGGGGATCCGGGAGCAAGAAATTCATGTTCACCTTCGCCACTAAGGATAGCTGGCGGGGGTGGCAACAGAAGTTCTTCTTCCTGAAGATGGACGAGGCCTGGTCGTACGTTCCGACCAAATGGGCTCAGGGAACACTGGATGTGGACGTTGTTGATCCGAGGATGCTGCTGACCCCAGAGTTGGCTCCCGTGTTCGCGGATTTCGACGCCCGCATTCGGGCTGTCTCTGACTGGGATCCCGAGGTCGCTCCGCGCGCCCTTTACCCTTTTCCAATCAACTGGAAGTTGATGACCGAAGAGGTCCTTCGGGAATTAAAGGTGGTAAAGGAGCACAAGACTGACCTCAAGATGCCAGCTCCTGCCATCGCCGGGAAGGATTCCTGGTTGGTCAAGCTTCTCAAGGAGGAGATTTCTTTCGAAACGTTTGTCGAAAGTGAGTCATCTTCTACTCCTTTGCTGTTTTTTTCCTCGGACTTACGCTGATGTTTCTCTCCTTTTTCAGAGATGGGCGACGGGACTGCCGCCTATTACAAGTCCCTTTTCACCGGCCAAGTGGAGAAGGGCGATCAGACGAAGAAGGCGGCTTCCCGAAGGCGAAAGTCTACTGGTCCCTCGTCTAAACGGGCGAAGAAGACTGTTATTTCTTCCCATTTGGAAAGTATTAGGGAGGGAAACGAGGACGCCGAGGTTGCTGTCACTTCGCCGCCTGATGATTCGGCCGAGGTCCCCTGCTCAGGTTCCTCTAGAAGAAATTCCCGAGGAGACTGCTGAGGAGCCTGGGACAGCCGAGATTCCGGCGCCTGAGACTGCTGTTTCCGAGGTCCCTTCAACCGACGTCCCTCCTCAAAGTCCTACTGCGTCGCAGGCCCTCCTTGATGTAGTGGTAGAAGTACCTTCTGCCGAGGAGCGGCGCAGGCGGAAGGGCAAGGGCATTTCGGCCGAGGAGGCCGAGGACTCCGAGGACGTTGTTGTCGAGGTTCCACCAGGTTTGTTTCCAGACAAAGTGTACTTCCTTTGTTTTTTCTGGATTGCCTTCTTTGTCTTTAATCTCCTTCTCATTCTTGCCACGCAGGGGAGTTGACTACCCCTGACTGGGCGGCCGAACATGCTCGGAAGCGAGCTCTTCGGGACGCCAAAATCCCGCAAGGGAAGATACCAAAGGAGCCTTTCTGGACGTTCACGGAGGACATGAATTTGTACTCCGAGGACTGTCCTCAAATGGCGAAGGAAATTTCGAAGGGGGTGCTTACTGAGGCCTCCTTCAAGGCTATAGCGGCGGCCCATCCGGGGGATAACACTCTCGCCGCAAAGATCACCGAGCATGCTGCTCAGGTATATCCTTCACAGCTCTTTCCCTTCAATTTTTTCCTAAGTGTTTGGCTCTTACTGACCTTGCGTTTTATCTTTTTGCAGCTGCTGGGGTACGCCGGCTTTCTCCGAGTTCGGGTGGCCAGGGAGGTTGCCTTCCGAACTTCGGCCACTCAGACCATGAATGAGGCGAGGATCGCACTCGCGGAGTCGGCCGCCAAAAACCAGCAGCTGAAAGAGGCTGCTGAGAAAGAAGTGACTGCCCTTCGGGAGGAGTTCCGGAAGGAAAAAGAACAACTTCAAAAGGATTCCTCCCAGAAGATTGCTGACCTCGGTGAACAAATAAAGGGGATGCTCGCCGCCAACGAAGATCTTCTCAAGCACAAGGCTGGTTCTGACAGCCTTATAGTGTCGTTGACGAGTGAGAATAATACTCTCCGGGCTGAGGTCGAGTCTTTGAAGAAGGGGTCCAAGGGGACGCTGGAGATAAAGGCGCTGAAGGAGGAGATCGCTGAACTGGAGGACGAGCTTGACGACCTCGAGCTTGATAAGAACGAGTCTGATCAAATGGCGAAGGTTGCCTTTCAGGACGGCTTCTGCCTTGCTCGTCACCAGGTTCTCCAGAGGTTCCCAGATTTAGACCTCTCTTTTCTGGAGGCCCTAAATATTCCTGAGGGACCTCGGTGGGAATGGTCCAAGGTCGAGCATCTGAAACTTCCTCCTTCAATGCCGGCGCGAAAGGTGGTGGAAAAGGGCGGGCCAGCGAGTGGCTCTCGGGACGCCGCGAACCCTTAGGCTATTTTTTAGGGCCCCTTTTCCTTCCCTTCTACTTTGTACTCCTTCTTCGGTCACTTCTTCTGTAAAGCAGCTTTGCTCTTAATGAAGATTTTTTTGGCTAAGTCTTTTCTTGCAAGTTCCTTCATTTCCATTGTCCCGAACACGTTCGCTCAAGAGACTTCGGAAAACCTAAGATCAAAGAAACTTTTTTACCTTCCCTTGGCCGAGCTTGTTCGCTCTAGAGGCTTTCTGGAAAGTCTGAAAAAATTTGACTAAGTCTTTTTGCAGGCTTTTGCATTTCCAATTTGTCCCGAACATGGTTGCTCAAGGGACTTCGGAAAACCTTCAGTCAAATTTTTGTTTTTCCAGTTGTCCCGAGCATGTTTGCTCAAGGGACTTCGGAAAAACTTTTGCGAGATTTTTCACTTCCCATTTTCCCGAGCACGTTCGCTCAAGGGAGTTCGGAAAATTATCTCTGCGCTGGCTATGGCGAGTACTTCTGCGAGATTTTTGTTTTCCATCTTTCCCGAGCGTGATGGCTCAAGGGACTTCGGGAAACTCATCTGCTTTCTCCATCTTTTCCCGAGCGTGATGGCTCAAGGGACTCTGGGAGGTCAATCTGCGCTTTATTACGGCGAGCATCTTCGCGGAATTCTACTTTGCACAATTTTGGATACTTAAGAACTTTCCTTAAGAGCATTCTGTACTTACAATTCCTCCGCTTCATCTTAGGCGTAGAATTTTTTCAAGGCGTCTGAGTGCCAAGTATTTTTCAATTCTACGCCTTCGGCGTCGCCAAGTTTGTACACGCCTTTTCGTACTTCGGCGAGAACCAGATAAGGTCCTTCCCAGTTTGCGCGAAGTACTCCGTGGGACGGCCTTCGGGGTGCAAAGTCAGCCTTTCGGAGAACGAGGTCTCCCTTCTTGATTTCTTTTGGCCTGGCCCGTAAGTTTACAGCCGCGGCCACTCTTTGCTGAAAAGCTTTTCTTCTCAGCTCGGCTATTTCTCTGTGTTCGCCGACGAGGTCGAGCTTGGTTCTGAGGCCGAGGTCGTTTCCACCTTCATCAAATATTTGCACCCGTATTGATGGTCTGACTATCTCGACTGGGATAATGGCCTCTGTCCCGAAGACTAGTGAAAAGGGAGTTTCCCCTGTGGCCCTTCGGGGCGTCGTTCGGTAGCTCCACAATACGCTTTGGAGTTCTCCTGGCCATTTCCCTTTTGCTTCTCCCAGTCTCTTTTTCAGGCCATCTTTTATGGTCCTGTTCGATACTTCCACCTGCCCGTTACTTTGGGGGTGAGCTACTGGGGCGAAGTGCATCTTTATTCCGAGGTCGCTGATAAATTCCTGGAATCCTTTGTCTATGAATTGGGATCCATTATCAGCTACTAGTACCCTCGGTATGCCAAATCTGCATACGATGTTCTTCCATACGAACTTCTGCACTTCTTTTGCCGAGATAGTTGCTAGTGGTTCTGCCTCCACCCACTTTGAGAAATAGTCCACTGCTACCACGCAGAATTTCACGCCTCCGGGTGCTGTGGGGAGTGGCCCAATAAGGTCTATACCCCAGACTGCGAACGGCCAAGGATAGTCAGCCGAACTTACTGTTTCCGAGGGTGCCCTCTGGATGTTCGCGTGTCTCTGGCAGCTACCACATTTCCGGACGAACTGTCTTGCGTCCTTTCTCAGGGTAGGCCAGAAGTATCCTTGGCGGAGTATCACTGCTGCAAGGGCATCAGTTCCAATGTGTGAACCACACATGCCTTCGTGAACTTCTTCAAGGACCATTTCAGTATCCTCTTCATCCACACATCTTTGCAGCGGATTCGCATATCCCTGCCGGTATAACTCTTCGCCAATCAGGAAGAATCTTCCGGAGTGTCTTCGCAGTCTTGCAGCATCGCCGGGGTCTTCGGGGAGCAAATTCTCTGCGAGGTATCTTTTTATTGGGTCTTTCCACCCTGTTCCCGAGGTCGCTATGCTCAGCACTGAGATGCTCGGATGGTCTAGCACCTCGGTGTATGTTTTCGACTTCGCCAAGCAATCTGCCTCAGTGTTATTCCGCCGAGGTACATTTTCGATCCGTACGGCGTCAAACTCTTGGATGAGCTTTGCTACCAGCTCGTGGTATTTTGCCAAGATTGGGTCCTTCGCCCCATAATCTCCTGCCGTCTGCCGAACTACCAGCTGGGAATCGCTGTGAGCCTTTAAGTTTCTCACGCCGATCTTTCTGGCCAAGCGTAATCCCGCTATGAGGGCTTCATACTCAGCTACATTGTTGGTGACGTTGAAGCTGAACTTGATAGCCTTCATTACCTCCAGGCCTTCGGGGCCCCTGATAATTACTCCAGCTCCCTGGTGTTCGGACCCCGAGGCTCCGTCTACGTGCAAGGTCCATTCTGGCTCACCCTCTTTTGGATCTGAATGGCTCTCCTCAGTGGTGGGTATTTCGGCGATAAAATCTGCCAGTGCTTGAGCTTTTATGGCCTTCCGAGGCTCATACGTGATTTCATGTTCGCCCAGCTCTATGCACCACTTGGAGAGCCTTCCCGAATGATCAACTCTCTTCATAACATCCCGTAGCAGCAGACTACTTCGGACGATGATGGGGTGAGCCTGAAAGTATGGTCGTAGCCTTCTCCCTGCAAGCACCAAGGCGTATATAGCTTTTTGAAGCAAAGGGTACCTGATTTCGGTGCCATGCAGGGACTTGCTGACATAGTAAACCGGCCATTGCTTTGGCCCTTCTTCTTTCACGAGGACCGAGCTCACGGCTTTTTCTGTGACGGCGAGGTACAGTACGAGGGGTTCTCCCTCCCGAGGTTGTCGCAGAGTCGGCAGGCTAGCCAAGTAGACTTTGAGTTCTTCCCAGGCTTTTTGGCAATCTTCATCCCAAGGATGATCATTTCTTCCGAGGTTGCCTTCCATTTTTGCTGCCTTTGTGAGGACTTTGAAGAAAGGTCGACACCTATCTCCGTACCTGGAAATAAATTTGCTCAGAGAGGTTATTCTTTCGGTGAGTCTCTGCACGTCTTTGACTGTGGCAGGAGTTCGGAACTCAAGCAGAGCCTTAATCTTCTCGGGGTTAGCATCGATGCCTCTTTCGGATACCATGTACCCAAGGAATTTTCCCGAGGTCACCCCGAAGATGCACTTCTCAGGATTAAGGCGGATCCCGAAGGCTCTGAGCTTTTGGAAGGTTTCCTCTAAATCTGCAACGTGGTAGCCAGGCAGCTTGCTCTTGACTATCATATCATCAACATACACCTCCATGTTTCTCCCCATTTGGTCTTTGAAGACCTTGTTCATCAGCCTCTGGTAGATGGCTCCTGCATTTTGGAGCCCGAAGGGCATCCTGATATAGCAATATGTTCCTCCCTCGGTGATGAAGGCAGTCTTCTCTTCATCTTCGGGGTCCATCCTTATTTGATGGTAGCCACTGAAGGCGTTTAGGAAACTAAGGAGCCCATATTCAGCAGTTGAATCTACCAGTTGATCTATTGGCGGCAGAGGGTATGAGTCTTTCGGGCAAGCATCGTTCAAATTTCTGAAGTCGATGCACATCCGGAGTTTTGCTGCTACCTTCTTTTGTGGCAATGACCACGTTGCTCAACCATTCGGGGTACTTGACCTCCCTGATAGCTTCAGCATCTAGGAGACGCTGGACTTCGGTTTTGACAAAGTTGCTTTTGTGGGCTGAGATGCTCCGTTTCTTTTTCCGGACAGGTTTTGCTTCCGGGCTTACTTTGAGGCTATGCTGTATTATGCCAGGGTTTACTCCTGGCATATCTTTCGGCGAGTAGGCAAACAGATCTTTATTTTCCAGCAGAAAGGATACAAGTTTTTCCTTGTCACCTTCGGCCAAGCTCTTCCCTATTCGGGTAGATTGTCCTGGGACAAGATCTACTGCTTCCGTTTCTGCTTTGGCGAGATCTTCTTCTTTGCCTTTTTCTAGCGCCTTTGCCTCCATCGTTTGCGCGAGGTTGCTCGCCGGAGCTTTTCGTGCTTTTACAAACACCTTTCTTACCTCGGCTTGGTCTAGGAAGACCTCTGCATCTCCATCCTTGGTGGCGAATGTGACAGTCAAGTACTTCACATCAGGGCGAATATGCAGGTTCCCCATTGTCTGTCTTCCAAGGATGGCGTTGTACGAGGACGGGACGTCCATGACGATGAATCTCGCCATTGTGGAGGCGTACAACTCAGCTGCTCCGTTTACCGAAGTCCCTTTCATCATCAGCGGGAGGTCGATCCATCCGAGGACGGGTAGTTCGGATGGCCCAACGCCGAAGGTGGGCGTAGTGACAGGTTTAAGTTCGCTGCTGGAGATGCCCAAGCTCGGCAGTAAGTGCGAGAATAGGACGTCAGCATTTGAGCCATCATCAAGCAACACTCTCTTGACGTCCCAGTTCCCTATTCTCGCCATTATCAGCAGCGGGTCGTCGTGGGGGAAGACGACGGTGGAGCCATCTTTGCGAGCCAGTTTCTTTGATGGACTTTGATACTCCATGACTGCAATTTCTCTGGCTTTCCGCTTTCTTTCCGAGGATGGGAGCCCCGTGGTGATGGTTTGGATAACCCCTGCTGGAGGTGGAGGGCGCCTTTTTGGACTTCGGTTTCTCCGCCTGTCGGAGTCATAGTCCTCATCTTCGGCCCTTTCTTCCCCCTCTTTTCTGCCTTTTGGGGAGGGCATCCGCAGGTATTTCCGAAGTTGGCCCTGTTTTATCAGCGACTCTATGTACTTCTTCAGCTGGAAGCAGTCTTCGGTGTCATGACCGTGGTCGCGATGAAACTGGCAGAACTTCTTTGCATTCTTCTTATTATCGGCGGTCATGGCCTTTGGCCGCCGAATCTGCGTCCCTTGCCTTTCCAGCGCCATGAGAATGTTGGTCCGTGTCGTGCTCAAGGGGCGTGAAACTTTGAGGTTTCCTTCCCCGCATCCTCCGAGGTCGTCCTGCTTGTTCGGTCGGATGCCGAGCTTGCTGATTGGACCCATCGGCGCGGTGGTGATCGGGCTTCGGCCCTGCCATTCTTAGTTCCTCGGCGGTCATGTGCTGTTCTGCCCTTCGGTAAAATTCTCTGAGGGTCTCCGGGGGGTCCTTTGAGAACTCGTAGAATAGCTGTGAGTCTCGCCGAAGGCCCCGTGTCATGGCAAGAATGCGGATTTCGGGCCGGAAGTCTGGGACGCTCAGAGCTTCCCTATTGAATCTTTCGACATAGTCTCGGATGGTTTCTCCGTTCCTCTGCTCTATGTCGAACATCTGCACAGGCATCTTCGCCGTTGGCCTGCTCCCAATGAACTGCTGGGTGAAGGCTGTGGACAACTCCTGGAACTCAGTGATGGTCCCTGGAGGCAAGGAATTGTACCACGCAGTTGCTGGCCCCGTGAGGGTGACTTCGAAGCATTTGCACATGGTAGCGTCATCAGCACCGTGCATTATCATGCTGCGTCTGTACTTCGTCAGATGGGCCTGTGGATCAGTACGGCCATCATAAATTTCCAACCGAGGTACTCTGAAGTCACCTGGCATAGCTGCCTCAACGACGGCCTGAATGAATGGGGAGTCATCTTCGCAGGATGTTCCCGAGGGTCTGGCCCAAACGGGTTTTCTGGCCACTTGTTTTTCCACTCTGTCCAGCCGTGCTAGTATCTTCTCCATGAGCACTGTGGCGCTAGGGCCTTCTTCAGGGAATGAAGATCGTCGGCGCCTCTTCGGGGGGCGAGTTCGGCGCTGAGGGGACAAGGACCTCGCCTCAGGCGACGAACTGCTTCGCTGTGAGACTCTCAGTCGCTTGGACCTGGTTTGTCCCACAGAACGTTTCCCGAGGGCTATAATTTCTGTGGATGATTCTTCGCGAGGGTCTCCACTCCCCAAACTGCGATGTGTAGACTTGGGACTCCTCTCCCGAGGGCGTGTCGGTGAGGGGGGTCTCTGGGCCCGTGCTTGCTGTGGCCACCTTCGGTCGATCTGCTGGGTCACTTCAGCAACGACCGAACGCTGAAAGTCCCTCAAGAAGCTCATGGTGACTACCAGAGGGCGGTCTTCCTCAGGCGCAGAAGTCCCTGGGAGTGTTTGCTCAGCAGCCGGTTGTATCTCAGGCGCGGACGGGGACCTTGGGAGTCCCTTGTCCTTAGAACGCCGAGTCTCAACGACGGCGATCTCAGAGCGGGTTCCCACAGACGGCGCCAAATGATGGCCAGGGGCCTCATCGTTTAGAGTCATGATGACTGGTGGAGAGACTTCTGGGAGGAAGAACGCCTGGTGGATGGATCGCCCAAGGGAGTGTGCCTGAAAGCTCAGAAACAAAGGGTTAGGAGGCCCCCGGAGTGTTTTTCCGGGGGGGGAGCCTCCGACGCCCAAGTCAGTGGTGGCCGAGAGAAAGGCAGAAAAAATAGCACAAAGGGCTGAGGAGTTTTGCCTGGTAATGGGGGAGCCGTATTTCGCCAGCCAACCAACCTCTTGTCTGGTACTAACTCCTGGTATTTATAAGAGTGCCTAGCCCGTTCAGATCACGACACGTGTTCGGTCGGACGTTCCTGACTTTCTGGGCATAGGAGACAGATAGTAGGTTACCTTGAGCCATGTGCTGAGACGGGCCATGATGTGATTTTGATGGCGTCAGCGTGGCAGAGCGCCTTTTGAGGCGGATTGTGGCGTCTGTGATTGGATGTGTCAGAGGCTTCCTTAAATGCTTCCATAAATCTCCTGCCGTACTCCCGAGGTCCCTGGGTGAGGTCGTCCTTTGGTACGGACAGAGCCTCTTCGGGAAACAAGCCCTGAGCTCGGGGGTTCCCAGCTTCAGGGAGTTCCGCCTTCGGGGATATCGTGTTCGGCTCGCTATGTTTGGTGCCGCTTTTCCGAAGGCGATCTGTTCACAACCTTGGGGGGGCGAGTAGTGTCCTCGGGCTTTCCTGGCGTGCCGGGCTCGGAGCTCTTCGGCTATCTCCCGAGGTGCCTGATCACACCTTTTCTCGGGTAGCGCCAGCTTCTTCTGGCCATTCTTGTGGCAGGGAGTTCGGCCAGATCGAGGCGATAGCGTTTGGCTATCAAAGACAGAAAACAGAGAAAGGGGATTAAATTGTACACTGAGATGAGTGGCACAATTAAATCTACAAACTCAAAGTTAGCATTTTCGGCCATGCAAGTTTTTATGGTGACTAGTGCAAGACTAGACCAAATTTGGTGGACAACCATGATTACTAGTCAAATCTTGTCTACCACTAAAGTACTATTCACTAGTTACTAGTTAAACTAATTAGCCTTTATTCTAGTTACATGGTCGGTTATGCATGGGTGTTTATGATAGCTTGGTACTTGTGTTTGCTACTTGCTTGGCATTATGGGCCATGTTTGGACTTAAGTGTCCATTTAGACACAAGTTTTAGTGGCGGCATTGTGGACTTGTGAAATGGAAGGCTACCTTGCACCATGCAAATTAATGGAAGGCAAAGTTAGCATTTTAGCCACTAATGTACTTGTATCATTCGGCCGAAACCAAGTCAAAGCCATTTGTTCTATTTTTGGGCTTCCTTTGTTCTTGTCTTGGCCGAGTGCGTTCTTGAGAGCTCATCCAAGATTTTCTCTTGAACTCAAGACATCTTGAAGGCATTAGAGAATTCAAGCTTGAAGAAGGTTGTTTCGGCCTTTGCTTGCTTGGAATCAAGCTTGTTCTTGGAGATTCAAGGAAGGCCGAGCCTATTTCGAGCTAGGGTTAAGGTAATCCTTGATAATTCCCTTGAATCCATGGTATTTTCTTCCATGAACAAGGATATTGAGTGCTCAAACGTTGTTAAGTTAAGTGAATTGAGCATTTGAGATGTTATTGTGGAAACCTAGTTATGGCCGAAAGGATTAATTGTTAGAACTTGATGTTCTTTGTTGCGTACATGGAAATTAGTCCATGATTAAGGCTAATTGGTACCTATGTGATCTTATACTAGGTTGTTTTGAGCAAGTAACATCAATGTGTGCAAGTTAGCATTTGGCCGAAAGGTTCATTTTTGAGGTAATTCATGTTCTTCTTTTGATTACATGGCATTGATGCCATGGGCATTGGTTAATGATGATTTGGTGAATGTATGTTGGACTGAATGGGTGAAGAACATTAGTGGTTGGCATTAAGCTTTGTGGCCGAGAGCTTAGAGTAATGTAAATGGGTACTCATTACTTGAATACATGGTATTGGTGCCATGAACAATGAACATTGGTGACTTGGTGTTTGTGTGTGAGCTAATTTAATAAAGAACACTAATGTGTGAATATGGGCATTTTGGCCGAAAGCTTGAATTAGTATATAATGGTGTATTTCACTTAGTTACATGGTAATAATGCCATGAGTGGCGTTCATTTTGATTAGTTGATCATGTAGTGACTTAGAAGGATGGATAGTATAAATATATGGAAGTGGTCATTATGGCCGAAAGCATAAGTTTGTGTATCTTAGTGTTCTTCATGTAAGTCATGGTAGTTTAGTCCATGATTGTGTGTTGTTGATGCCTATGTGTTGTTATGGTAGGCATTGTGGCTGAAGAACACTTGGGCAATTGAAGCTTGGTTGTGACCGAAAGCTCTTGAGGTAGGGTTCACTAACACTTGATGTTGCTTGGTAATGTGCCATGGTTCAAGTGTTTAGAGTGGCTAAGTGATGGTTAAAAATTGCCAAATGACCTTAGTTGCTTGATGGGCTTTAAAGGTTTCACTCGGTTGAAATGTTAATTAGCTAATTGACTAATGTACATGTACTAGAAATGCAAGTAAATGTGGCCTATTTGCTTGGCATTTTGGAGCTCTAAGTGTAAGTAAGTTGTTGTTGGTGAATTGTGTGCATGGTGCACATGGGTACATGTATGGTTCTTTATGGCCGAGAGCATTCTAGTGGTGTGTGTGTGTGCACTGTGTGCTTTGGTGCTTGTAATGTGCTTGCTAACCCCCTATATTTATATTGTGAATTATGTGCCATGGTTTCTTTGTCTTTGTGTCTGTTTTGCAGGTAAAGCAAACTAAGGGGAGGTTAAGCTTGAGTGAATACTCAGCTTAACTAAATAGACTCATTTTGAGTTGTATATGTATATAAGTGAATCCTACTGAGTTATACTCACTGCCCATCATTTTAGTTCAGGCAAGGATATTCGGCCTGAGTAGTGCTAAGCTGCTTTGTGTTTGTGCTTAGTGTTTGCTTGCTTAGTTTCCAAGGTATGTGCCAATGTGTGCTTGGCTTATTACTTTTGGGTTCATTACAAGTCTTATTTATTGTTGGCCGAGACTTATGGACTAAGATTGGAGGTTTGTAGAGTGGGAACCTGTCTAGGAGAGCATGGATACTTGGACTTTAGCTCTGATTGTGGTTTTTACCTTTATGACCATGAATATGGCCATAGGCTTGGTGCTTCAGTGTGTACTTCTGTATGGGATTCTCAAGGTTCTATTTGACCATTAGTAGATATGGTCTTGGTTTGTATGTAAACTTGGCATGAATAGTTGGGGATCATGGCATGTATGTAGCCATGTTTAGTTGCTAGGTAGACTACCATTTTGGAGTGTATATATATATGTGTAGTCTCTTATGCCTAGACTGATGTTGGTTTTGTTGTGTTTGTATGCCAAGTTATATATGGGCTGATGGATGGCTTTATGCTTGCATATGTGTGCTGAATATTATGAGCCAAGGTTTGGCACTTTGATGTGAATAGCATGGGCCTAAGCTTATGAAAATGTGGTGCACTACTAAATATGTGTTTACTCGGCCGAGAGCATCATGTACATATCAACTTGTGGTTTTCAAAATCCAAACCAATATTGTGGGCTTCTTGGTTGCCATATAGGTAGTACACTTGATTGCACACCATGTATGCACTTAAAATTGTATTAAGTGTTGCCTTGCCTGGTATGCAAGAAATCAATCAAAACCTTGCTTGTTGTGAAAGTTAGTGGTTTTGGGCCTTGCCTTGTTGCAGGTTTATTGGAATTATTTTAAAAGCCACCTGGGCCACCTCCCAGGCCTCTCAACTTAAGAAAATAAGACTTAAAAGTTGCCATTGCTTGCTTGGCCGAAAGCTAGAAACTTAGTTTTGGAGTTGGGCTTGTGAGTTAATTTAGAAACTTATAGGCCAGGGCCTGAGTGAGGTGTGACATCATAAGTTTTGAAGCGTGGTACTTAGAAATCACTAGGCATTAGTGCTTCCACTATTGCCCTAATAAAGGGAGACTCCTTTCCGGTGAATGTCTTAGATATCCTTAACCAGACAGGCTTTTGAAAGACCTATTTCTCCACCTTATTCGGCCTTTCTAGGATTCATTCCATCAAGACAATAGTATCATCTTCTCCCCGTTGCCTGGGAGCCATCAGCAAAGGAGAATGATGTCTTCTCCTCGGTGAGTAGCTTCGACAATGAGGAGACAGGGATTTCTCCCGGGTGGAAGGGCTCTGTCTTTGGGAGGTCCCTGGTTCTTTTGATTTGGACATGGTTGTCTACTACCCACGAAACAGGGGTTCTCCATTGAAGACTCCTCATGGAAGCTTCTATTTAGGGAACTTTAGCGAGATGACCGACACCCCCTCTCTGGATGTGCCTTTAGGAAGGGTGTCCTTACATGAGAACACAGATGCAACCATCTTTGCCTGAGTTGCTATGCCAGTTCAGCCACTATGGAGCGCTGGAGGTTGCACAGGAAGCCAATAGTGACCATTCATGGATGCTCGTCCTCTGGGAGGGAAGCCTCCAGGGGTGCTTGGTCATTCACCGCTGGAGGCTCAAAAGCAGACTAGGACTTTGGAATACACTTGTCCTTAGAATACCGAGTCTGCACGATGATGACCTAGGTGTGAGTTCCCACAGACAGTGCCAAATGATGCTCTAGTACATCTTCGATGTAGGACATGTTGATCAACCGGTAGACCTTTATTTGAGTAGTAGCTGCAGCACTTGAAGAATAAGGGTTACGAGCTCCTTGGAGTGTGTTTCCAAGGGAAGGATCTCCGATGTCCAATTCAGTATGCATGGGGAGAAGTTGTTGAGAGTAGAGAATAAAAAATGAGGGTATTTATTGTGTCTTACCTGGGAGCCTCCCTCGAGTATTTATAAGCGGCCGAGAGGAGGAGGCCATTATGCCCAGCTTGAGTAGATCAGGGCACGTGTTTGACCAGATTTGGCCCGTACCTTGGAAGATAGGCATCTCTAGCTAGCCGTAGGTGATTATGCTAAAGGGTAGGGGTGTGTGTGAGGTTTCTACCATAGATCCTTCAACTGCATTCGTCATTTTTCCCTTAGGACCCCTCAGGGATCTGAGATCCTTTCGAACGTAATATTTCCCTTAAAGATGACTAGGGAAAGCCCATCGACTATGCAGGCCATTTTTGGGAGGTATTCCTTCTACTAAGGGTGGCAGGCTTACGTTTCTAAGGTTGGTCATATCCATTTCCGAGGGTGGCATAGATCTTTATCCCAAAGTTGGTCACCTCTTCTTTCGAGGGTGGTGTCAAGTCTGCTAATAAGAGGTTATGTAGGCGATAGCCCTTTGGCTATCATTTAGTTCTTGAGCTGACCTCGTTAAGCCCCTAGTTGAATTAGAGCTTCACTCCCATGTGCGAGGGAGAATGGGGTCTCTTGGGTTACCTTTTATGAGGGTTATCCTGTAGCTTTATAGGAAGCTAATAGCCCCCTAGGCCACTTTCCTTTGGCTCCTCCTAGTCGCTTCTTTAGGCCATTTTTTAAGGTCTAGTTGGACACTTCCACTTGCCCATTACTTTAGGGATGAACCACTGGGGTGAAGTTTATTTTGATGTCATAATTAGTGGCAAACTTCTAAAATCCATTTTCAGCAAATTGTGTCCCGTTATGAACCACCACTACTTTCGGACAATTGAATATGCAAATAACGTTTTTCCATAGGAACTTTTGGACTTCCTTTCCCATTATGGTTGCTAATGGTTCTACTTCTATTCACTTTGTGAAATAATCTACTACAACCATGCAGCACTTCACCCTTCCTAGGTCAGTAGGGAGTGGACATATGATGTCTATTCCCTAGACAGCAAAAGGACAAGGATAATTAGTTGATGTTATGACCTCGGACAGAACCCTTTGTACTGGTGCATGCCTCTGGCACTTGTCACAGTTTTTTACGAGCTTTCACGCATCGTGTCTTAGGGTTTGTTAGAAATAGCCTTGCTGAAGGATGACCCCAGCCAAAACATCAATACTGATGTAGGAACCACACCTTCCCTCGTGTACTTCCATTAAGTTGGATTCTATTTCTCTTTCTCCAATACAATTCTGTAAAGGACTAACGTAACCCTGCCAATAGAGTTCTTCATCGATGAGGAAGTAGATACCAACCCATCTTTTAACCTTTGAAGCTTGCATTAGGTCCTAAGGCATCTTTCCTTCGGACAGGAATTTCTAGAGGGGTGCTCTCTATCCTTCTTCGATGCTCATTAAATGGATCATGCTATGCTCGGCATTTTTTTTCTCTTTGACATTTTCATCTGACTTGGCTTGAGCATCAGCTTGTGCATTTTCTTGTTGTGGAACCTTTTTGATGAAACCACTGTTGAACTTCTCTATCATTGTCTTTGTGAGGTTAAAATATTTTCTGAGCCTCAGCTCCTTGACCTTATATGTCATGCCCAAGATTTCAAACAAAAGGTTTTGACATTCAATTATGTTTCTCATGTTTAAACTAGTAGCTTGTTGCCTAAGTATGTAATGCATATTAGTCATATTGGATTAAGCCCTTTAGGCACAACTAGGATATAGGGGAAGGGCACTCAGGTATGCCTGGACACTACTAGGTTACATGGGCATGTACCCAGGATATTTACTAGCACCTAGCTTGTTAACTCTTAAAGGTTTATGCTATCTGAAACAAGCTAACTAACTATGTTGGTTCATATGTCCATTTCAAGACAAGTACTAACTCATGATCAAGTATATGCATGGCAACCAAAACACCAATCCAAGTTTTGAAAACTTTATTTTATATGCACATATCTTGGACACTCACATGTGTCTCGATAAGCCTACCTTGAACCACCCTATGCACACATATCTGAGAGCATGCATATGACTACAAATATGCATAATTGCACTAACCTATGAATATATACATCTCTACTACGTCATACTCGATCATACACAAAAATAATCATCCACCTTATTAACCAGCTTAGGCAACCATAAGGCTCGGTAAGCCCACCATAAGCCCTCCTTGCACACATGTTCTTCCAAAACACATGCACATACTAGTGCACCTGAATGTGAAACAACATATCCACATGCACTTAACTACATTGTATAACAACGTGAACGTGCATTTCCATACTAGATCAAGCTGCCCTCATAAGTACTTCATTTCATGCACGTACATGTCCGAGAACATACATGTACCGAATAATGAACATAGTTACATGAACACATGAACATAGTCCATACTCACCAGGCAATACCACCACTACATTAATACTTAGCCATAAACATACATAAACATCTATCCTTCACATGTTCAGCTTACCTACTCATACGTTATAGTGAGCCTACCATAGGCTATCCATACAAGCATCATCCAAGAGATACATATAAGTACATCACCAACAAAACCTAGGCACCATAGGTGCTCATCATCCAAAACATATATATACATAGAACTTGGTAAGCCTACCAAGAACTGTTACCCACTTTGGGGTAATCCAATTATGGTCCCAAAATTTTGCATTTAGACT